>ML799140.1:170078-203392 GCA_009831015.1 Picea engelmannii
GTCTTATTAATATTGACCTTTATTACATCCGAATACATTGATCTACCTATGTGCGGGTTAGGACCTTAACACCCTTTTCTTAGAGTAAGTATCCCACACGTCTTTAACATGGGGAACGACCTTGAGGACTGCAAAAGTGATATTTTTCCTATCAAAAAAATTGCGGACTAAAAAGTATCCTTCAAGCATATTCAACCATTTATCTACAACATCCTCATATATCAGTCCTTCAAATAATCGAATATAAAATTTACCTGTACCTTGAAGGGGGTTGCATGTCCGCTTGATGAAGATGCTTCTCCTGTGGGAAACTGTCGAAGGATTTGAATGAAGTTGTCCATCATTTCATTTCTTTGTCGCACGAGGACTTCCTCGAGCAAGATTTTAATAGGATCTCCTGCTACATCATCTTTCATTTTGTCACCCATGGTTTGTTGTCAGGCTCAGCACGACTGATCTGGTAATGGATCGATTGGTTCAAGTCCCCACTTCTTGTACCCATACCTTGTCGGGGACATGCACGAAGAAAAATAAATGAAGAGAAGACCGCTCTGATACCACTGATCCGGATTTAGTAGCAGAACGAACTAATTAACATACTGAATTCAATAAAGATAGATATAGGAAGAATAACACAAATATCCAATGAATAATATATTTTATTAAATAATGAAATAGGCTGAAACTATAAAACTGTAGAACTGAAACTTGCTCGAATTGTGGTAGCTATCTCTGAGAAGAGATGTGGCTGCTACGCGCATCCGTCTGAGCAGAATGGATTACAATGAGGCTTCATAGGCCATTTTCATATTACTCATGAATTCCAAAACCCTAGACATCCAAAAACCTAACCCTAGAAGTTGAAACGCCAAAATTCATGTGGTCCCTATGGGTAAGTTGGTGTAATTTGGTACCTCAACTTCCTAATGTTGTAACTTTTGTATACGACCTCCGTTTTAGGCACGTGATAGCCCATTGGAAATGTCTTGCAAAGAAATACACATTCTGCCATCAATCTCTGACTCCATCTACAATTTGACTGTGGCAAGCCAAAATAACAATGTTTGAGGCCCCAAAATGACCCCGGAAGTACAACAAGATGTGTTGACCAGAAAACATACAAAATAAGCCAGTTGTATTAGGTGAAAGGCCACCTGTATTCACCTGGAGGATGTGTGGGGCTTCAAACAGCCCCAAAAGTGTAGAACCCATAATTACAAAGAAGTACAGAAGAATGTGCTGAACAAAAAACAGACACGGGGATCCAGTTAGAATAGGTGGGTGGCCACCAATATCCACCTGGATCAATCCTCCCCCCTTTAGGAATCAATGATATCCATTGCATTGAGTACCCCCATCAGGTGTGGAAACTTCTGCTGGATTTGGCCTCGGGTGAGCCACTTTCCTTGGTGTAGGAGTTTCCCTACCTTGACAACCCAATAAGGATGGATCTGATGTTGGTGTGTGCCCTTGAATTGTGTGTCCACTATCTTATCAGTGGTTGCTTGCTCCATGCAGTTAGGGTTGAGCTATGCTTGTGTCAGATGTTATTTTATCTCAGAGGTGTCCAATACTGGTTGAAAATATGGCTGAAGGAGGTCCACATTTAAGACAAGATGCAGAACAAGGAAGGTTGGAGTGTTGAGCTCAAAATCATTGCTACCCATAAACTTGGTGATAGTGTAACACCCATAACGAAGTGGGCAAAGCTTCCGATGGGGCCCAGTGAGATTCTCCTTCTGCAGATGTAACCAGATTTTGTCTCCAACCTAAAACTAGTGTGGTACCCTATGTTGATCATGGTGCTGCTTGTACTTAGCATTGGATTTCTGCAAAATCTCCTGGGCCTGTTGGTGGATGTGTTGAATCCACTCAATGAATTTGTTGGCTTTGTCGATCGTATTCTGATCAGGAGAAGAGTGTATTTGTTCGGTGGCAAGAGGAAGTGCAACATTAATGGGTCCCAAGGGTTGGAATCCTAGACCCACCTGAAATGGGATATGGTCAGTGGAACTATGGAGAGCCCTATTGTAACTGTGTTGGACATATGGGAGACTCTCATCCCATGTACATGGTGCTTAGAATTGTACATGCATAGGATGTGCATAATCATTCGATTGACAACCTCTGTTTGGCCATCAGTTTGGGGGTGGAAAGCAGTGGATTTTGTGAGCTTGGTGTCCAACAAAGACCAGAGACTTGACCAAAAGGTGTTGAGGAACCTGCTATATTAGTAGGAGATGATGGTCTGTGGTATCCTAAAGTGGACCCACACTTGTTTGAAGAAGAGCTTGACAGTATCTTCCACTGTGACATTCTTCTTACATGCTATGAGGATGGTCATCTTCGAAAACCAATCAATGACCACAAAAACACAGCCATTTCCTTGCTTGGTGGATGACAAGCCAGACATATAATCCATTGAGATGGATTCCCAAGCTTTCTCGGGAATAGGAAGAGGGGTGTATAAGCCTTGCTTCTTGATGGCTGGCTTGTCAATGGCACAGACAGTGCAATATTTGATATACTTGTTCACATCCTATCGAAGTTTTGTCCAATAAAAATGTTTTTGAAGAATGACCATAGTTTTCTCTACACCAAAATGTCCTGCCACCCGAATGTAGTGGGCTTCCCAAATTGGATTTTCACGCTTGCTTGTAGGAACAAAGAGATGACCCAGGTGGCATAAGAGTCCATCCTAAACATGAAAATCAGTGACAATTGTGCCTGTACCCAAGAGCTAGTAGGTGGTGGAAAAATTCATATCTTGCTGATAAAGTGGGGGCCACTCAAATGCTTCATGTCCACATGAATGGCACACATTGGTGATTGCATCCACAGGAAGCTGACTGAGGCAGTCAACAACACGATTGGAGATACTTGTCTTATACTTGGTGTTGATATGGAACTATTGCAGGTAGGTGGACCACTTCTGATGGAGGTCATTATACAATTTACCCTATTTCTGTATGAACTGTAGAGGCTTGTGATCAATGTGTATGATCATCTCATTCCCCATAAGGTAATGTTTCCATTGACGACAGGATTTTACAATGGAATACATTTTCTTGTCATAGTTGGGGTATTTACGGACTGTATCGAAGAGTGTCTCACTATGGTATGCCACCGGATTCCCATGTTGAGTGAGAACTGTACCCACAACATATTCATATGAATCAGTCTCAATCTTGAATGGTTGCTACAGATCGAGCAAGGAGAGTATTGGAGCTGAGCACAAGAGATGCTTCAGATCATCGAATGCTCATTGTTTCTCCTTCCCCCATAAGAACTTGTCCCTACCACTACCCTTGGTAACCTGGATGAGGGCCCATGCAATATGGGAGAATCCCAACATGAGCCATCAGTAGAATTTGGCTAGTACCAAAAATATCTGAAGCTCGGTCAGTGTGGTCGGGGTTGGCCAGTCACAGATGACTTCGATATTAGCTGGATCAACATGTACCCCATGCTCATCAACAATGTAGCCCAACTGTTGGACCCTGTTCATGCCAAAATAACATTTTTCCAAGTTAGTGTAAAGCTTCTGCTACCACAGAGTGCTCAAAACCTGTTGAACATGCCACATGTTCTCCTCCCACGTTCTAATGAAGATGAGGATGTCATCCAAATATACTACCACAAAGGATTTGGTCAAGGGTATCAATACATCATCCATCAATCTCATGAAAGTGGTTGGTGCATTTGTTAAGACAAAGGGCATGACCAACCATTTGTAGAGACCTTCTTTAAAATTTAAGGTTGTCTTCCATACATCAGTTGGTTCGATGGGAACCTAGTGGTAGCTAGACTTTAGGTCAATCTTGCGAAAGAACTTGGACCCTTTGAGTTGGTCAAGAAGGTCATAAATCCTAGGAATGGGGTAGCGGTTCCTGATTGTGATTTTGTTTAAGGCTTTGTAATCAATGCAGAGTCACCAAGTCATGTCCTTCTTATAGACCAGTACAATCGGGCTTCCACAACGGGAGGTACTGGTTCTGATGTGCCCCTTTTAAATAATCTCTCAGATTTGATGCCTGATTTCGTCATTATCCATCAGTGAGGACCAACATACTGGTCCATTAAGTAGAGGTGCATTGGGGGTCAGATCGATTGGATGCTTGACTTGGCAGTATGTCGGTACCCCTGTAGGTGAGGAGAAGATGTCTCTGTATTCTTCCATGATCTCGTCCACTTGTTGCTACTGCAAAGAGAGGCATTATGTAGAGGCCACGGATGTGGTGGTGACCTTCTGCTTACTGTGAGAACAAATGACAAAGAAGATGAACTTCTCGGTGTGTGAAATGACCTTACTGCATTACTTAGCAGAGATTAAATAAATAACAGTAGGTGGCGCTACCTTGGGGATCCTGTACAATTGTCTACCCAAAGTAATGATAACACTACAGTGTCTATACTCATACACAACATGACACTTCCAAAAATATGGTTTTCCTAAAATAACATCACAAACTTCAAGGGGAGCGATATCACACAATACCTCATCTTTGAAAGGCTTGATGTCATGGGGAAGATGACATTGTTGGTTGACACATAGATCTCTTCCTTGGTGAAGCCAACCGATGGTGTAGGGATGCGGGCAGGATACCATCACGTAAGAATCAAGGAAGAATAAATTCATAAGACAACCTTTAGGACCAAGTATGGTCATTATGAATTTGTAGTGGTGCCATTTGGACCGACCAATGCACTAGTTTTCTTCATGTGCGTAATGAAAGACATATTCAAAACTTATTTGGATAAGTTTGTCATAGTATTCCTGGATGAAATACATATCTATTCTAAGTCTGAAGAGTAGCATGAACATCACTTAATACTGGTGTTGCAAGTACTGAGACAACATCAGTTGTATGCCAAGTTGAGTAAGTGTTATTTTTATCAAAAGCAGATCCATTACTTGGGACACATTATTTCAGAGCAGGGTATAGCAGTAGATACAAAGAAGATAAAATCCATTAGAGGATGGCCAACACCCATAAATGTGTCAGATGTCATATCTTTTATGGGATTAGTTGGTTACTACAAAAGGTTCATAGTAGGGTTCTCTAATATTGCTCATCCCATCACTTCTTTGCAAAACAAGGTAACAAAATTTGAATGGACACTCAAGTGTGAAAAGAATTTTAATCTGTTGAAGGAGCTACTTACTAGTGCACCTGTGTTAAATATTGTTGACCCAAATTAAAGTTTTGTGGTATGTACAGATGCATGTAAGGAAGGACTTGGGGGAGTCCTCACACAAAATGGACATGTCATTGGATATGAGTCTAGAAAGCTTAAGGAACATGAGAGGAACTATGCCACGCATGACTTGGAACTTGTTACCATTGTTCACACCTTGAGGATGTGGAGGAATTACCTCATGGGGAAGAAATTCAAATTAAGGATAGACCACATTGGCCTGAAGTATCTCTTTGAACAACCAACATTGAATTCCAAGAAAACAAGATGGATGGAATTTTTAAGTGAATATGACTTCGATATCAAGCATATCAAAGGAAAGGAGAATACAGTTTTCGAGGTGCGTAGTAGAATAGTGCATCTCATGCATGCTAATGCTGTCAGTATGCATCAGTCAGACTTGAAGAGAATAATTTTAGATGGTCTTGTTACAGACCAGCATTACCTACAGGTAAAGGAAATCTTATAGCAAGGAGATGTATAGCAGAAAATAAAGGAGTATGAGATAAAGGAAGACAAATTAATCATGCATACAAATAGAATCTATGTTCCTAGTTCTGGAGAACTGAGGAATTTGGTACTGAAGGAAATGCATGATGTTCCTTATGTTGGACATCTCGGTTAACAAAAAACAATTACAGCAGTAAGAAGCTAGTTATTTTGGTCAGGAATGAAGAAGGATGTTGCTGATTACATCGCTCAATGTATGGAATGTCAGAAGGTGAAGGATGAGCATAGGCACCCAACGAGTTTGTTGTAGCCATTTCCAATCCTAGAGAAGAAATGGGAAGTGATCACCATGGATTCCATCATAGGATTACCCAGAATGAATAAGCAACATGATTCAATCATGGTGGTGGTTGACAAATTAACAAAGGCTTCTCATTTTGTGCTTGTGAATACAACACATACAACGACTAATATTGCAAAAATTTTCATGAAGGAAGTTGCTAGGTTGCATGGGATACCTAGGACAATTGTCTCGGACAAAGATACGAAGTTTACCTCCAATTTTTGGAGGGGATTGTTTAAATTATTTGGCACAAATCTAAACATTAGCACAACATATCATCCCCAGACAGATGGTCAAACAAAGAGGGTCAATCAAATAATTGAAGACATGTTGAGAATGTATGTGATGGATAAGCCATCCAAGTGGGAAGATTACTTACACTTGGTTGAGTTTGCATATAATAATGGGTATCAAGCTTCATCGAGAATGAGACCATTTGAAGCCTTGTACAATAGGAAATGAGATACTCCAGTAAGTTGGAACAACCTAGCAGGTAGAGTGGTACTCAGGCCGCAGTTGCTCAAGGACATGGAAGACCAGGTGGTCAATATCAAGAAGAATTTAAAGGAAGCTTGAGATAGACAGAAAGTTTATGCAGACAAGAACATGACAAAGAGAATTTAAAGTAGGGGAGCATGTACTTTTGAAAGTGAAGCCCAAGAAAATCTCTTTGAAATTGGGTAGTTTTACAAAGCTGACAGCTATATTATGTGGTCCCTTTGAAATATTGGAAAAAATAGGACCAGTTGCATACATGCTTGCATTTCCTGCTTCCATGAATGTGCATAATTTATTTCATGTATATTTACTAAAAAAATATGTACATGACCCTAACCATGTTATTGATTGGAATCTTATTCAGGTAGAAACAGAGGGATACTTTCAGGTTCAGCCAATATGAGTATTGGACAGAAAGGTTAAAATGTTGTGGAATTGAGTTATAGAGCTGGAAAAAGTTCAGTGGACCTGCTACGGTCCTGAAGATTATACCTGGGAGAATGAAGATGCCATGCGGGCAGAGTACCAACATATTTTTGAATAAATTTGATATTTTGATCTCTATTTTGTATATGCACCGAGGACAATGCCAAAATAAAGGGGAGGGGATGTAACACCCTAGGTTTTGAACCCCCATTTTAAATAATATATTGTTATAATGCTAAGAGGCCAGGGTGCCCAAACAATTATTAAAAGGCCAATGTGCCCAAGACATGTAATGTTTTTATCATTATTAATAATAAATACATGGCTGGTTGCTATATGGATAAGGACTAGAGTTATAGGGGGCTATGATTCCACAAGAGAGGGGGCTTGAGGGGATAAATGTGTATTCCTATGTTAACTAGTATTTTTGTCTAAGGGAGGGGATCGGTTATGTGAGCTTCTTGGGGAAGGCCAGGGGGATTTTGATTCCCCACGAAGTTACTTAAACTTGCCTCTAGTTTGAAGGGGGGGTTTGATTGATGGCTTGTTCATTGATTTTCTGTACAATTCACTCATTTCCCTCACACACTTTCATGCACCCACTTACCCATCCATTGATCCATCCTCACCTATGTCTTGTCTTGGGAAGGGAACCAAACTGCTGAAGAATTATCCATGGGATAGTTGGTTTTAATGGTCCCTGGTGCAATCTAGCCATGACCTGGGACCTGCATGTCTGAGATGTGTTGGCTTGTGCCCCATTTTTCTCACAACCACGAGTCCTGAGAGTTCCAGCTTTGAGATTCCAGACCAACTGTGTTGGAGGCCCAAAAATAAAGGAGAGGGACTGCGTGGAAGAGAAGGGTAGAAGTCCATTCTCTTGGGGCGATACAGGTTGGGTATAAGAGAGCTGGTTACTTGGATTGTTATGGGTGTTGGGAAACCTATGAGAAATTGAGAGATGACTAGTTTGGGAACCCAAGTACACTCTGGAACCATCCTTGTGGATTCATAGCCCTAGCTCAAGGGTGACATTGCTGTTGAGATTTGGAGCAGTGGTGTCTACGGTTGGGTGGAACGTCCTTGGTCTGCAGGTAGTTGGTGTCATCTTCCATAAATATATGTGCTCCTTGTTATGGTATCATTTACATGTATATGAATTTTTTTTAGTTGTATATGTAATTATCGTTTAATTGAATCTTTAGACTATGCATGCTTGTTGACTACTGTTGTGCATGTCATTAAAGTATTTTCTTTTATGCATCCTTAAATTTTAAAAAGGTATCGTAAGATAAATAAGTCCAAGGGCCGGCTTGAAGGTAGCATTACCTAGCCTATGTGTGGCTGGGGATGTTAAAGATATCATCAATGGAGTGTATCAACCATATGCCAAGAACATGTGCTAACTGTGTACCAACCATATGCCTCTACCAACATGCCAACCATGTGCCTCAAACAAGTGTCATATCACTCATGATATGCCTCTACCATGAACCAAGTGCCACAACCATGTATCTCAACCATCAATATATCAACCAATCATCTCAACTATATCATCCCATACATCATGTACCAAAGAAAGTGCATCACACAATATACCAAGTATGTACCAATCATGCATCAACTATAGATCGAGCTATGACTCATTAATGATGTACAACATAACCACCTCATCATCCAATCAACTACATGTCCCAATATGTATCTCAACCACATGCCAAATGCATGCACCAAGACATCCAAAAAATATGCCTCTAACAATACATCATAAGATATATCAATGGAGCTCACATATGTACCAACCATGTACCATGACATATCTGCCTCAAAAACCATTCACTACAACAAGTACTAAGCAACCAATAGTACCTCTAAACATGTACTAAGAGTGTCCCTCAATAGATCAATGATATATCTATAGCTAGCATAAGATCATCATGATATATCTCATAGACAAGGTGTCATAACATCAATGAGAACATAACCAACAATATACCTTATCAGGAATGCATCATTCCACATACTAAATTTTATACCATGCATCCAAGATAGACCTCAAGCACAAGATTCAAAATTCAACCATATGTCATCACCATACATACATCAAACACACATGCAAGCATATAATCATGAAAACCTACAACAAACCATGTCAGACCATGTAAAACAGAGTTATACCATCAAATCATGTTGCAACTCATTTGTACACTCCTCGTCTTGAGGATTTTTCCACAGGTACGTGGCTTGTTCCACAGACG
The DNA here is from genome assembly GCA_009831015.1 of Picea engelmannii. Classification (NCBI taxonomy): domain Eukaryota; kingdom Viridiplantae; phylum Streptophyta; class Pinopsida; order Pinales; family Pinaceae; genus Picea; species Picea engelmannii. The sequence goes on from ML799140.1 coordinate 179,253, forward strand.
GATCATGTATGTATGCGACCTCTCCCACAGGAGCCCATGTATGATTCAAAAAGAGTGAAGCCTTCTTGATTCTGTATTCCTTCATTCATGTCTGGTTATTTAGTCTTCTTCATCCACTTCTGAGAGTGTCCTTATTTCTCTGTACTTGTACTATGAGTTTCCATCCTTTCAACATTGTCTTCCTTCCAAGTTACATGTTCTCTTCTTTCCATGCTATATGAAGCACTCCTCATTGATTGTCTCCTTGAATTCCAACAATCCTGAGCTTTGTGGCCAAACCCAATGCAACTGTAGCATCTCATGGTGTGACAATGTGCAACAATGTGTCCCACAAGATTACATATCCAACATCTTAACATGTTATTGAATATTCAACCTCTTTCCTTGCACAATGTCTACAATCCAAAGCTTTGTGACCATATTCATTACATGAGAAACAATAAACATTGAAAACGTTTTCATACCTTTTCTTTTGTGTCCATTTTGAAGGTGTCTCTTTTCTGAACTTGTTTTGAGGTGTAAAGGTGGATTCTTGGTGTCTTCCTTTCTCTATTCTTCTAAACGTTTCATTTCCTTGTGTAGGTGGTTGACTTGCATCTTTTATTTCACCTTTTGACAATGAAGGACCTGCATCTTTTATTTCACCTTTTGAAAAAGAAGGACCTGCATCATGCTTCTCAGAAGTGCTATCTCCGTAGTGTGTTGCTTCCTTGTTGTATTCAAGACCAGATTTACCATTAGATGATCTTTGACAATCCAAGATTTCATCCAAGATTGTTGAGTTGTTCATGAACCTTTTTGAATTCTCTTCTTTCCTTTTTAGATCAACAACTTCTTCTTCCAACTTATGGCATGATTATTCTTTTTCATTTAATTGAGTCTTTATTCTCTCGATCTCTTCTTCTTGTTTCATGGGTATTTATTTTAGTGACATGGTATTCCTTTGGTAATTTTCTAGGGCTCCCCTAATGTATTCATCAAGATCAAAATCAGGATCAAAAACATCTTCTGCTTCAAAGAAATCTAAAATTTTATTTTTTAGATTCAACAAATCTTCCTCGTCATCTAGAAGATAATTGTTAGTTGATTCTACACAACCTTATTCTATTTTTGTGTCCATGGATCTCCTTCAATATTGTAAGGATTATAGTGAAGGCATGCTCTGATACCAATTGTTGGACACACCAACCAGACTGAGAGAGGGGGAGTGAATCAGTGTGAGGCACTTTTTACAACTTATTACAAAAATTTAGTTAGTTATCACCATTCGAAATATCATTAATCATTACTTATATTCACACTTAGTTGCTTGCATGTAAACATATCTCAATGACATATATTAAAAATACAGAACTATGCACCATCACAATAAAGAACACAAAGAACACCAGATATGTGTATAATTGTTTTTTGTATTACAGACTACAATCCATGGGGTTTATCACCACCAACTCAAATGAGAACCAACTCTCAATACAAGACCGAGCCTACAGATCTCAACACCAACTAAGAAGAGGAATCTAATCCTCAAGTACAATACCCAACTTGTATATAAAAAGAAATATGTCAAACTGTACCAACAATCTATACCAAGACAAGTGCATCAACTATGCACAACACAACTTGTCACAACAACCTGTCACCTCAACTTGTCTCATAAATCTCATCATCCAAATATGATCTACTCACAAAGATCAATCATCAATTCAACTCTCAACCATATGCACAATATCACCAAGTTAACCAACAAGATACCTCTAGAAATACACAATACTCTCTATAAACCAAATACCATAAACCCTTACATAAGACCATGCACCAAAACCATACCTTTAATCATGTATAAATCATCAAGACATATACCATATCATGCAGCAATTGGAACAATTCCAATATGCAAATATGATGTGGTTACCGAACTGCCAAGTTTCTACAGCTTCCAAATCTGTTGTTGTGGTTTTGCTGCCACGATTCTTCTACCATGCTTTTTATACCATGATTTTTTTGCTGCATTTTTTCTGCCACACTTTTTCTGCCATGATTTTTTTTCCGTGAATTTTCTCTATCAATAATACCTTCCCAAATAACCTTTCACAAATGGATATTCAATATGCTCAAAGATCATTTCTAATAAGAGACCCTTGCTCTTTTATTTATACTTCTCCAAGTAGCTTCCTCTAGGGGTTATCTTCTAACCAACTTACCCAACTTCCTTCTTTTTGGGCTAACCCACTTCTAACTACTTTGTCCACTTACAACCACTTTATGCATAAATAGTAAACTCTCCACTTCAAGTTGCAACTAATTTATTTTTAATTATTTTCTTGTTGCAACCACTTAACTCATGACTAACTCGTTTAATTGGTCAACTTATTCTAGAATATTCTAGAATAATTTTATTTCTTTGAACTTCTTGACTTCTTTGACCTTCTAGGGGCTTCTATATAACTCATGAGGGTTATCCAACTTCACATGGCCATAAATATCTAACCATGAGGAGTTATGTGACATTCCACATATCACCAAAAATGGCATGACATATACTATCCATCTAGAATAGTTTCTCCTACAAATTCATTGATCCTCATTACATTATTCCTCAATCAAACTTGGTTTCCCTAACCACACTATTGGGGTACTCAACCACATAACCTTTTGGACTTCCCAAAGYGTCTTCCCATGAGGGATTTCACCATAAGGGGACCACTTTGAGAACTTTATCCAAGAGTGTCTTCTCATGATGGATTTCACCATAAGGGGACCACTTTGGAGTTTATCCATTTGGTTCTTCCTATCAACCATGACATGAATCAATGATACAAATCCCTTTAATATCAACACATCATTATGACACCACTTGACATCAACCCTTTGACAACAATTACATCAATGACCATATAACCAATAATTAATATATCAATTATACAAACACATCACTATGACAATACTTGACATCAACCCTTTCACATCAATCCTTTGACATCAATGACAACATAGTACAACATCTTGGTTCTTCTCCTTCTTTCTTGGTTTTCTTTGAAAATAATTTTTTTTGTTGTTTTCTTGTTTTCATTTCACAAGAATATAAAAATTTCAAAAATTGTAGTTAAGTGTAAACTTTTTTCTCATCCTTGTCCATTGCATTCATTTTAGAAAAAGAAAAAAAAAGTTTATTAACTGCATTTTCATGTTACTTTTCATGTTCGTTTTGTTGTAGTATCTTAGGTTGTGTTTATAAAAGAAAATAAGTCCTAACCCAAAGTTCCTTGTTACTTTCTTTTTGATAAGGCTTGAGTAGTTTCATTTCATTGGAAACGAAAAAACATTATAGGATAGGTTGTTCATTTGATCTTGGTTTTCTTTTTGAAAAGTTTTCATTTTGAGTGAAAAGAGCCAATCATCATTTGTAGGACTTATTTTTCTTTCATTTGCATTAAAAGAACAATGTTCTAAAAATATCTATAATTCTTCTCTTTTTCGTCTGTAAAAGAACATCAAGATTTTCACTACCGCACCCCTGAGTAATCAAGCCACTAAAATTAACGCTTAATTTTAAAATCAATTAGACTTTTTCATTTATAACGTACACCAATTAGAATAGGCTTTAGGGACTTGGATTAGGTGTGGAGAGGAAACTCTTCAAGGCCACTAAACAAACTTAAGAGTCTGAGATAGGGAGTTTTGAAGTCCAGTGTCGTAAAAGTTATTCGGGACCCCCCTCTAACACAAAGGATAAGCATGAGGTCACGTGAGGAAATACATAGGAGATAACCCCTCCAAAGAAGGACTAAGCATAGTGGGGATCATATTTGAGGGTCATTCTTGGGATTATGATTACTGCAACTAACTACGGAGCTTCGTGGACCTCGAATCCGTTCGGGATCCTTAGTTGTCTTCCAGATCATTTTCTTTTGGTACCCTTGAAAGGATTCAGACATAGTTATCCATCTCATACAATCTACCCGACTATCGATAATACCTTCCCGGTGACTAACTGTGAGATGGAAACCTAGTTTCCTTTTATGGGTACTCACACAGGTGACTACGAGGGCATACTGCAGTACCTAGGATAGACATCAAACCACACTTCACAAAGTATACCTGGAGGGTGTTTCCATGTTTGAGTTACACTTGAACCTGTAAGTTTCTCTAGTGTTGGTTGGTGTAACCTTTTATCATGTCCTTCTCTCATTTTCTTGATTTATCTTTAGGGAATTTTTAGTGTGTGCTCTGTGCTTCTCCCTAGATTTACCTTAGAGTGTCAGTTTATCATTTCACAAAGTGGACGATCAACAACTCCATCATTCACGCAGGCTTCAAGGACTCCCATCGGTAACTATGGAGCCACCCTTGCCACTGTTTAGGCAAAGGTTATATCAAGAAGGTTCTTTCGAAGATATCGATCCATAAGAAATTATTCCTCATCCTATTCCTAGAGGAGACACTCTTGCACTGGAGGTAACTCGCATTTCAGACGTCGAATCCAAAGGATTCGTTGGGCCCTAGAACACTCTGATAACTGACCTCTCAGCGTCAGTTCTTGTTCAGATAGTCCCTCCTGAGGTGACTATTCCTGATCGTCGTCTTGTTAGGAAGCTGACTATGGAAGAAAATCATGTTGCCTTTACTAAGGGTCCTCATACTCCCATCCTATGCACAGGTGAAGGGGGCACCATGCCCCCTCTCCCACCTTCCCCTACAAGGAATACCTCTCATCAGAAACCTACCACTTCTAGCAATGGCACAGTCTCTACTACGACTTCAACCGTTATTCATACTTTGACCATATAGAGAGCGTCTGTCACTCCTTTCTCATATGGGATGTCGAGTTGTGACACACGTTCAAATTTAACCTAATCCACTTTACAAACTAATGGTTTGGGGGCAGGGAGTTATAATAATCCCTTGAAAGGATCCCTTAGGGGAACCTCTGCTCTATACAATGCAGTCCCTTACGGTGGGGATCATATTCCCCCTCCATCCCCCTCGCTTGTAGGTGATTTTTAGCAGCCACATGGGCCTAATTCCAGTTCTATTTAGTTTAGAAGAGGGAGTCAAAGGCCTCAATGCTATACAAATCTAGTTGGGTCCATGTTGTTCTCTTTATTTGGTTCTTTTGGGAATAACGCCTTCTCTTCGTCAGTGTTTTCTTCAATGTGAAACCCCTTTCTCAATCAACCCAACACTATGCAAGGCTTTGTACCTTCACAATTAATGATGGAAATAACCACTTCCTTTCAAGGTCTTGGAAATTTCGAGAAGGGTTCTATACCTCTGAAAGGGATGTCGATCGGGGAAACCCCTCCCACATCCAATGGAACCACAGGAAAGGTTCATTTCCTATACCAGGGGGATCGAATAGGGGAAACCTCAACCAAGGATTTTGGAATACCATGCAAGGGGACATCCCCACTTAAGGTATGTCATAAAACTATTCAAACTCCTCTACGTTGCATACTAGTGCATAGGTCACTTACACTGGCCAAGGAAACCATGGTTTTTACCAGAACCATGGCCAGTAGGTAAAATTTTCCTGACAACCTGGTGCCAGTCAATATCTATGTTCATATTTTCCTTTAACTCCACCACAAACCAGGTTATTTTTTATGGAAACACTTCATTTTCTAGACTTGTCAAGGTTTTTAAATGACCTTATTTTTCATATCCATGTTGGCCTCCTATGCTAACTAAGTTTCCCTAGATATTTCAAAATTTGAAGGAAAGCTTGGAAAAGATCCGAGTGATCATGTTACAAATTTTTACTTGTGGTGCTCCTCCAATATGTTGAATGACGATTTTATTAAGCTATGATTGTTTCAACACACTCTCATAGGAGGTGTCACGAAGTGATATATTAAGCTCGATGGCTCAAAGTACTCTTACTTTAACGATCTGGCGATGGTTTTCTTAAACCATTTTCAGCTACCGGTGAGATACGATGATGACACTAAGTTCAAGGTAAATTTAGAGAAGACTAAGGCCATACATATCTCTTATCATATCCGGAAATGGAGTCACCATAAGAGCTTGATTAAAGTAAAGGTCCCTCCTGCATTTTTTCTCGAATGGTTCCTATAGTCTTTGGTACCTTGTGTTTGTAAATACATTGCAACTTTTAGAGTGTTTTATGAGGAAGAGGATATAATGAGGGATCAACAGTTAGAATTGATATATTCGCAACCTGGCATGCTTTACGACATTCTTCATGAAGCACCACGTTCAACCATTGACTTGACCAAATCGAAGTCTGGGCCTCATGCCGATGGTATTGTGGGCTCAAGACAAAATAATCCCACAGATTAGTTGTCCAACCAAATGCAACAATTGTCTCTACAATAGATGATGGCCAACTAGACTTCTGGAACGGCTGCCCCTGCCACTTTCACATCAGTAGTACACACTATACATATGACAAACCCCGAGGAAAACCAACAATCTGAGGGGGAAAAAAAGGAAAGGGAAATAAGGGTAAGGGGGGTAATGATAAAAAGGATACTAAAAATGTTGGTGAGGGAAATAATGAAAAGAAGAAGGTTAAGTTCCTGTGTAATATTTGTGTGGAATACCACCCGACTCATTAGTGAGGAAGCCCATAATATTTTGACACAACAACATCCTATTGTGTTAACTAACCCTTTCCCTCAAGGGAAGAATTTGAGATAGGATTACTCATCTAAAAACATGCTTGGGGGAAATATGGGTGCCTCCACACTTAATTCTAACACCAGATCCAAAAATGTGTACATGATGAGAGCATATGCTCATATTTAGACTAGGGCTCATGATTACGAATGCTTGAATCTGTCGATAAATGAAAAAACGCTCCTGACCCAACGAATCCTCTTCATATCGAGAAGAAAATGGGAGAAATAGTGACTCACATCCCCAAAGGTGTATTCAAGAAAAATTCTCATAATCCAAATGCAAGGGTTGACCATAATTACTCTGTCGTTCAAGATATCGTGCAACCCCTTGTGTGATGTCTACTCTGGAGGTCCTCTAGAGTTTCCCCTCACAGAGAAAAGTGTTACTGTCTGCCTTAGGTGTTGTTGAGCCAACTAACTTGGGATCTATCATTTTTTACCCTTCCAATGTCAAAACCTCATTTTCCTTACCATGTCTCCTTGTAGATAGTAGTGGTTTATGCCATGAAATCATTGACATGAAATATTTTTCGCATGGTGGTAGATGAGGGTGCATAAACTTGCATTATGTCATTGGCATGTTGGAAGGATATTGGTCAAACTGAGTTGTCCCTGTATCCTATGTTTTTAAATGCATTTAACGACTGTTATTTTCGACTGCATGGAATAATCCCCTGCTTCCCCATGCAGTTGGAGGGAAAAATTGTGTGTCGAGGTCAAAGTAGTCGACATGCCTCTTGATTAAAACCTTTTGTTGGGTCAAAGTTGGAATTATGCAATGACAACGGTAATATCCTCCATATTTCGAGTACTATGATTTCTTCATGAAGGTAGGATAGTGACCATTGATCAGTTATCCTTCTCTTTCCCTGACCCTTCATCGGGGGAATCCACGGTCCTGATGATTTATAACCCGCATCCAGGTACTGTCAACTTAGGTGTTGGTATGTTTCCATCTTTAATGGGAACTTTTGAATTTCCACCACCTTTGAATGATATTAAGTTTATTTCAGTTGTTCCTGATCAACCTAAGGTTTCTATTTTCCAAGTGACTTCGTGTCGAACGAATTATTTCAATGATCCTTGGAATTTAGCTTCCCCATCGGCTTCGATGGAAGGGGTAGGTCATCCTGGCATGGTTATTCCCTTATCCATAACTGAGGTCATGTATATTATTGTAAAGAAAACCTTGACCAACTCTTATCCAACTCCCCCTCAAGTGCTAGATTATATTCTAGAGCCTATTTTGGCTCAAGAGTCTCTTAATTCTCATGATCCTTTGGACTTGGTATTGCCTTCTAATAAGGCAATTTTAGAGGCAATGACGGGTCTGAATAGACCTTGGGATGATCTTCATCATAGATCATACTTTTTACCCGAGCTTAGGAGAGTGGAAGCAGGAGAGTTTACTTCGACCATGAATGGAGTTGTCACTCACCCTTTCAACCCTTTGGAAATGCACAGAGTATATGCCGAAGGAAACATGGAAAATACAGATGAGACGATTCCAATTGATATCACCAAAACCCCTGGCGTCATTGAAAATGTCTTCATTGGAGTTGATTGTTCCCTCGAGGAGATTCAAGTGTATATTGAGTTATTTAGATAATTTCGTGACATTTTTTTCTGGTCTTATGAGGAAATGCCAATAATTGACCCTCGTATTGTTGAACACAAAATTAGAACCTATCTCGATTCCAATTTAGTTCAGCATAAGCCTCACCTAGTCAACCCTCAAAAGGAAGTGACCATTAAAGTTGAGGTAGAGAAATTGATTAAGTATGGTTTCATCTACTAAGTTCAATTAATGGAATGGAATCAAAACATGTTCCTTTCGATAAAAGTCAAGGTACAATTCGAGTCTCATTGTTCTATATTTTAAGGTGTCTTTTCTCTACTTAGTCACTAAACCCTAATTAATGGGATTTTCCCTTAAAGCAATATGTATCGAAGTTCAAATACTCCTTTTTGCACCATTTCTCAGATGAAAAGGTATTTTATCTCTATATTCTTTGACTTGTCATGAAATACTAGATTCTCTGAAATCTTCACACAACTTTGATTATCACAGTATATCAAAGTTGGCTCCAACTCTAGATCAAATAACCCTGCAAGCAACTTCCAAAGCCACACTGATTCACAACTTGCAACACTAGATGCTATATATTTTTCCTTTGCTGTACTGAGTACCACTGGCAACTATTTTCTACTCAACCATGAGATCATACCTGATCCCAAACTAAAGCAACATCTTGATGTTCTTTTCCTATCCACTACACTCCCCACCCATTCAGAGTCTGTATAAACTTACAACTTTAATTCACCATCAGAGACATATATGAGTCCATATCCAACCATACCATGCAAGTACCTCAATACATGTTTTTCTTCTACCAAAAGTACATGTCTAGGCTCAACCATGTACTGACTCAATGTGTTCACTGCAAAGCATATATCTGGCCTAGTGTTAACTAGGTACATCAAGGATGTGATAAATTATTTGTACATCATGGGATGAACTAAATCTAAAGAAGAATAACTCAAGAGATTCATATTCGTAACCATAGGTGTGGTCATGGACTTGTAGTCCATCATCGCGAATCTCTGAAAGATCTCAATTGCATAGTTTCCTTGGCTAAGGAGTATCTCATCTGGTCTCTTCCACACCTCTAACCCTAAGAAATAGTACATCAATCCCAGATCCTTCATTTTGAACTCTGAAGTGAGCTCTCTCTTACACCCATCTATGAGATTCTAATCCATTTTAAGAAACAGGTCATCCATGTATAGTACCAATATCAAGGGGCATGTTGAGATTCAAGAAGAAGATCCTAGTGAAAATTATGCACCTACACTAGGATGGAGCCTCAGGATATTTTTAGGTGGAAGTCTATTTTTAGATGATGAACAAATTCTATTTATAGATGATGTCTATTTATAGATGGTGAACGAATTATATTTATAGATGTATGTCGACTATTATTATCCCTTAATAATAGTTGGACAATAAATATTAATCTATTCTCAATGAGCACTTGGAAATAGTTAACTAAAGTGGCAAATCAGTTATCTATAGGAAATTTGAGTTCTAAGGCTGAGTGGTGGGACATGCAGGTTGAATTAGTTGTAACTGAGTGATTCGAAGTTGTAACAGAGTTGGATGTGTAATTATGTGAGTTGTGAAGTAGTTTAACTCAGTTAAGTGAGTTAAGCTCAATTCTACTAGTTGTAACTGAACTTCCACTAGTGAGAGATCAGTGAATTAATTATTAATTAATTCACAATCAGTGATCTCACATGCAAATGAATATTTACCATTGTTAACTACATGCATGTCATATCCAATGGACACCCAATTGAGATAAAAGGTGAAAGGGAGAGTTTGACTATCAATTGTGACATTAGTGAGTGCACTCATTCAACCACACACACATTGGATGTTCCCATGAGGAATGTCCAGCCTAGGCAAGAGGGATTTCATTCATTTGTAGGGATTTCCATTAGCAGGGATTGTGCAAAGGAGGTAGGTTGTCTGGAGGCAGTAAATTGGCACATACATTTGCCAATTTTTGTATGACAGTGTGAGACGATTGTATATTGTATTGAGAACTATTGGATTAGAGTTTTGTATGAGATTGTTTCATGATCCATTATATATAAATAATATATGATAGTGGTGTTTTTAGCTTTATGCTTTCCCAGTAAAACATCTGTGTTATGTGTGATTGATCTTTCTTCTTGATATTGCAATTGGCGATTGTGTTTTAAATTCCACAAGAATATTAGTCGAAGTGATTATGTATTTAACAGTGCCATATAATTGTTAGATCGGGAGAATCCAGGCAATACATAATTTGTATTAAAATTTCTACATGGTATCAGAGCTCAGAAGATTGCAGAAGTTGAGTTTGTGATTGGATAGAATTCGAATTTGCAGAAAGACTTTCTTGGTGCTACAGTTGATTCAAGATCGAAATGGCTTTCAATGGATTGAGGTTAGAGTATGCACTCGAGGGCAGCTCGAACTACATTTATTGGAAGGATAGGATGGAGGTAGTACTCGAAGACAATGGATTGAAGGGATTCATTGACAAAGATGTTCCTAAGCCAAATGTTGCAGATGTTGCAAATCTTGATGCATGGCAAAAGAAAGTGGCAAAGGCAAGGAGGATCCTGTTGGAGGGAGTATGAGACCACATTGTCTCAAACCTCCATGGGAAAGCCACACCATATGCAATGTGGAAGGATTTGATGGATCTATTCCAAAACAACAGCGACCATAGGAAATTGGTGCTCAAAGATAAACTCAGGAAGATCAAGATGGAGAAGGGCGACTCCATTCCAAAATATCTCACGAAGTTTATCCAATGTCGGGATGAGCTGGGGAGTGTGGGAATAAAATTCATTGATGATGATTTGGTGAGATTGTCTCTCCTAGGAATTCCTAAGAATTGGCACAGTTATCAAGACTTTGTCAATGGAAGGGAAAAATCACTAGATTGGGAATGACTATGGTCGGATCTAGCGCAGGAGGAGTTCAGGCGAAAGACCAAAGATGGCTCTTCATCAAAACATGATGATGAAGAGGATTTTTCTTTGGCTGCCAAGGAAAGGAAAGGGAAGGGGAAGAAATTCCATTCAAAATCTGAGTCTAAAGGCAAGAAGATGGATTTGTCCAAAGTGAAGTGTTTTTATTGTCACGAACATGGGCATCTCGCTACTAACTATCCGCAGAAGAAGAAGAACAAGAAGGTTGTTGGAGCTGCAGCTGGTGAGGCCCTTGCCTCGCAATTTGAACTTGAATTATCCTTGATCGCATGCATGGCGTTAAGTGCATTGGGATCAATGTGGTAATTGGATAGTGGCACTTCCTTCCAAATGACAGGAGATAAGGAGCTTTTTAGTGACTTGGAGGAGAAAGATCTCAAAATGCATATAAAGATGGGAAATGATGGACAATACAGTGCGACTGGAATCGGTACCATTACCTTTCAGAGGGATTCAGGTAAACCATTTCAATTGAAATATGTTATGCATATTCCAAGTCTAAAGAAAAACTTGGTCTCAGTCGCAACGTTGGAGGATAGAGGCTATGATGTTGTTTCCAGTGATGGAAAAGCTTTCTTGCGACATAAAACAACGGGTCAAGTCAATAAGATATGGATTCAAGTTAAGAATCTCTACAAGATGGAGGTAGATAGTTGTGCTGCCATGATCGGCAAGGAAAAAAAATTTGTGAACTAGGATGAGGGCGAATTATGGCACAGGCGATTGGGCCATCTTCATCATGGAGCCTTGAAAATCATGCATCAAATATCTATTGGACTTCCAATGGGAACACTTGCTCAGTTAGATCAGTGCAAGGGTTGCACCATGGGGAAGTATGTAAAGTCCACCTTTCTTGAAAATGAGAACCATGCTTCAGTGATCCTGGAGAGAATTCACATAGACGTGTGTGGACCATTCTCAGTTGCTTCAACAACAAAACATACGTATTATGTTATTTTTGTTGATGACTTTTCTCATAAATGCTAGATCATCTTCATGCAGAAGAAGGATCAAACATTCTCAAAGTTTTGTGAGCTTAAAGCATTGGTGGAGAAAGAGTCGGGGAAGCAAGTGAAGTCTCTGAGGAGCAATAATAGTGGAGAATACATCTCTAACAAATTCAAAGACTTCTCCAACAAAGAAGGAATTCGAGGAGAACTCATAGAGCCTCATAACCCACAACAAAATGGGGTCGTGGATAGGAATACCAGAATGATCGTGGGTGCAACACGAACAATTGTTATCCACAATTTTGGTCGTCGAGATGATGTCATGATAATGTCATGATGATGGAAAATCAAGCTCTTTACTAAGAACAATTTCCTGAGAAAAGTTACATTTGTCTGCTTCCAGAAATCATGCTTTTAAGGGATGTTCGAAGGCTACCTATATAGCTGCCTGCGAGAATGCCTGATTCTCATAGGCTGCATTAAGATTGAGTGTGAACAATTCGCACTGTAACTAACTGTCAGGGTGTGAACATGTTCCAAAGGAAGGAAAAAGATAAAAATCTCGAATCTTCTAGAAGGGAATCTTCTAGAAGCATGAGTTGTCTTCGAATGGTTATTCAGGTGCTGGCATTCCAGATATCTTGGGATCATTTCCTATCCAAGTAAATAATCTATCTTCTCCTATATATTGAGGACATTGCTCATGGAAAGGGTTAAGTTAAGCAAGCAACAAGTTAGCAAGAGATTGATTAGAGAATTAGTGCAAGACTGTATGGAGGACTCATGCTACAGCAGCTAGAGACAACAGTAAGGTCATCACAAGTGGTTGATTTTCTTCATGCATGAGCGAGTGTGTGTGTCAGAACTAGGAGCCATCGAAAGGAGACCTATGACATCAAGGCTTAGGTTGTAAGTTTCACTTTCAATTAATTCAATACAGTAATATGTCCCTTTCCCATAAAGATGATGTCACTTTATTATATAACTCCTTGATCATATGTATAGACTAGCTATTGAATATATTAATCTGCCTTTACTTCGATTGGTTTGCACTGTTGTGATCTGAATGGTGCAAGATCATTGGAGCAAAGCTTGGAACAACAGAGACATAAGGAAAGCGTTCATAAGGTATGTCCATGATCCTTATCTCTTAGTTCATTCAATAGGTTAGATCTAGGGAAAGTGTATTATTCTGTTCTATTTTGTTCTAGATCTAGGTGGATCTAGGGAGATCGGTTTGTGTCCGCACTTACGGATTTATCCTGAAACAAAATTGGCGACTCCACTGGGGATCTATCCCTTTTTTATTTATGATTTTTTGAACTTTCTGTGGCCATTTGCTCTATTTGCCTTTTTCTCCTGTTTTGTCGGTATCTGAGTTCTCAGGATATCCTGAGAGACTTTCTGGGTCTATAAGCCAGTTTGAATTTTACTTGCTTTTTCAAAATTTTCATTATATTCAGGAGTTCTCGCACTGTGTCCATTGACAGCCTGCAAGAACCAGGGAAGTTCACACTCTTCATATAGAGTCCAGTGTGAACTGTTCGCACCTTGCATCATGGTAGCCTGCGAGAATACTATCTTCTCGCACTGTGTTCTACTACTTGCCTGCGAACAGATTTTTTGAAATTTTTGAAATTAGGTTTTGACTTTGTCAACTGCTCAGACCTGTTGATTTACACCTTTTTGGCTTATTGGAACATTGACTTACATATCTCTTGCTTTAATTTGCTTGCTTGAACTGATCTAGGGTTTCTAGGTTTTTCTTGCCTTTGTAGCTTGACTTTCATTTCTTGGCTCTTATCGGCATTTTCAGTCTCTTTGATTTCTGGAGTTGAGTGTGTCGAGCTGGCTAAGAACCAAGGATTGGTTGAGAGTTGAGTGTTTGGTGTTTCTCACTTGCTTGTTGGTTCGAAAGGACATTTTTCATTTGCATTGAGGAACTTCTTGGTTTTCTTTTGTTTTTACTTTCGTTGAAAGTTTTGGTTGGGTTGTCATTGTTTGGTTATTGATGATTTGATTTTCTTTTCTCATTAATCAGAGTTCTTCTTGGAAAGTGAACATTAAGTTTTCTTTCAAGATTTTGTTTTTGCTTTTTAAAAAACATTGAAAATCAAGTTTTAGAGTTTATTGAAGTTTTGAAAAAGACATATAGAAATTGTTCATTAATAAATAATTGTTTATATTAGCATCTGAAAGGAAATTGAGCATTGCATTTGCATAGTAGTATTGAGATTGATTCGGAAACTGTTCTCTCTCTCCCATAAATAGGATTCATGGAATGAAAAGGATTATATTTCATCATTATCCTTGCATTATTTGGGTCAGAGTCATACATCACGAGTTTCACTTCCATTACCTTTGAGTAAACAACAACATTTAAAAAAACATTGTGTAACATTAAAATTGATCTAGTAACTCTTTTCTAGGGCTCTTTTACACCAACAGTTAGCTAGGCTAGTGCTTTGGAGTAGGAAGAGAGACACACTCTCCAAAAGCTCAAAAACACACAATAGCATCTTGAGTTAGGGAGTGTAAAATTCCATTGGCAGCATATTGTCCTGGGAAGCCCTTCTAACACAAGGGTCAAGCACTAGGTCGCATTGGTGTTGGCAAGGTTACTAACCCTACTTTGTTGACATTGGTGTAGAGATTGCACGTATTACGGGGATCACTCTGAGGTATACCCACAATTATGAGTGGAAGCCTTTGAGTTGGTTTCGATCTTGATACCCTGCCCTTGCGTGTGGATCGGACTAACGACTGTTCCCCCAGGTTGTACTGTTGTTTGTGGTGACCTTAGTTGCCTATCTCTCTAGGTTCTTACCCTAGGTGACTGTGGAGGGGAAAGTCTTCACGGTACGTGGAATCGACATTGATCAAACTCACTCGGGCTCCTTGGAGGGTATACCCACGATTATGTGTGGGAGCTTGCACCAGGGCGTAAGTCTGTTAAGCAGGTCGTCAACATAACTTTTCCACCTTAGCCCCACCCCTTCTTGTCTCATTTTTGCGACATTGGATTTCATCACCAACTAGTGGCTTCGATATTAGAAGGTATTGTTTGCTTGGTGATTGCTTCTAGATTTTGTTTACTAGGGTGTGCTGATTGTTTCTTGAAGTCGACCATAGGATTTTCGTTGGGGAGTTTGTTACTTGTTTACAATTTCTCCCCCACGATGTTCACGTAGGATGCAAGGTTTGTCCCCGAAACATCCAGAAGCTTCACAACCTTTTCATACAACAACACCTGAGGGTACCCCTGAGGACTCTCCTCGTCCGGGTGAAATCCCCCTTGTTACTCTACCACACGTGGACGTAAGTGACATCCCAGAAGTTTTTACACCGCCTCCACAAGTAGCACCCACTGATCCTCTTGCTGATTTTTGAATTACCAATACTATAGAGGACTATCGCATTCGTCGTGGTGAACGACCTGTTGGATGATTAAATCCTTCTGAAGAAACCATTGTTACATCCTCTGAATCAACTACTGGGCCTTCTCACGGTGTAGTAGGCCAAGATCCTTTTTGGTCGGGTGATTTCCGACGAATCCTGTTTGGTACTGAGTCACCCCCTGTCTACGAAATCAACCCTCCTGTGTCTCCTGAACCAGAGGCTACACCAGAGACTACCACTTATCATTTTGTTCTTCCTCCTGAGATGGCCCATCTCGCGAATACTACGAGTGTCCAAACCGAGATTCCTGCAACTACTCTTGCTCCTATCAATACCCAGCAAACTCCTGAGGTCAACCCGAATTTACCCCCTGGTTACCATGCGTTGAATCCTTTGTTGAATGTTTCCCATACAACACCTCCACAAACCCCAGCTGGTTCTCCAGGTGGTCCTTCGTTTCCTGGGCATCCTATTCCCGGTTTCATCCCGACACTCCCTCAGTTTCCTACTGGAAATCCTAATGCTAGTAACACTATCCCGACTGTTGCACCAAACTTGCACATTCCTGTTGGTGGACAGGGTAGTACAGTTCCTTTTCCTTTTTCGGGACATAACACAGTTACCACACAACCTATGGTTGGTACACAACTCTGGGGTGGGACTATACCTACGGTAGGGGGACCAACCTCCCCTTTTGGACAAAACATACCTCCTGAGTTGGCCCAGTATTGGCAACAGCTTTTACGAAACATACCTCTTGCTGGGGGGAAATCAACAGTCCCTCCTGTAGGCCAACCATATCCTGGTGTGACTAATCCTATTTGGGGTTCGGGTCAAACTTCCCAAACTCAGGTCCCTGCCCAAACTCAAGGTTACAATCCTTGGGGCTACTACCCTATCCAGCCACCACCGAACCAACTCGGAGCTTCCCTCTACGGACAGTCTTCTTATGCTCCTACTGGTCTGCCGATGGGGCTTCCGCCCCAAAGCCATCAGTACCCACAAGTAAACCGACAGTTGCCTTTTCTTGCTACCTTGGATTTGCTAGATTTGACTAGGATTCTAAACGATCCTATTCGTCACTCTCCCCAATGGCCTGCTATTCCTACTAATCTCCCATCGGATATTCCGAAATTCGATGGAAAGGCGGGAGAGGACCTGAATAACCATGTCATGAATTTTCATTTATGGTGTTCGTCCAACTCATTGATGGATGACTCCATTCGCCTGCATCTTTTTCAATGGACCCTTACCGGTTCGGCTGCGAAGTGGTACATTGAATTGCCACGAGGTTTCTTTTCTGATTTCAACACCTTAGCTATAGATTTTCTCAAACACTACCAGTTACCGATTCGTTACGATACTGGGACTGAGATCTTGACCTCTTTTAAACAAATGAAAGGTACTCACATCTCGGACCATATACATGAGTGGAGAAGGAGACGACGTCTCATCAAACTTGAACTCCCTGATCAGTTACTGGCAGAACGGTTCACGAAATCTTTCGTGAATGAAATTGGTAAAGACATCGCTATGGGTGGTATTGTTACAGAAGAGCAGGCTATAAGTCGCGCTCAGTATCTTGATCTCATTTATTCGCAAACGGGAACACTTTACACCCTACTTCCTAATTTACCTCGTCCTGGTACTTCCAGCACTTCTACTGCTCCAGCTGCTTCACATGCAGCTGATGGTGTGATTAGGACCACTCATACCCACTCGCATTCCGTTTCAACTACAACCCCAAAATCCAATTCTTCTAATGTTTAAAGTGCTTTGTCTCCTGCTCCTCCCACCGGTAAAACCTCTGAAGTGAACGCTGTTCAATCTACGCCGACCGGTAAGAAAAAATATAAGAAAGGGAGAGGCAAGAATAAGGAGGGTAAAAACAATAATCCGAATGAGAAAACCAAATCCCCTCCTGTTGACGACCGGGATAAGCGCAAACCACGCTACCCTTGCCTTATCTGTGGTGATGATCACTACACGAAGGATTGTCCGAGATGTGCCGAGGTTAACAAGTTCCTTCAAGGGACACTGAAACCTTCTACGCTGGCAGTCTTGTCTCAACCCTTCCCGTCTCAACAACAGGCTTCGTTGGTCATTCACGACCAACCCTCTACTTCTACATCATCTTATGTTTTGATGTGCACCGGTGATTCCAAGAAAGACAATGTTGCACTTACCACTAGAGCTAAAGACTATACTCCTTCTAAGGAAAAGGTTGACGACTTACCTCTTGATCTGGTACAGCCCTCTCCACCGAATCCACCCACAAACGGTCCTCTTCATCTCGAACGACCGAGCCTCGATACAGTTATACGACCACCCCCGAAAGGTGTCGTTAAGAAATCGGCATTCAATGCTCATGCGCGTGCGGCCCAGAACTATAGCATTGTCGAAGATCTGGCCCAAGCACCTTCAGCGATGTCTGCCCTTGAAGTCATTCAGTCTTTTCCTGCACCGCGAAGGGCTCTGTTGAAAGCGATAGGTGGAATTGATCCCACGGATACGAATTTGATAGTCTTTGACTTGGAAGACCATATTCCAAGGTTACCGCCACAGCTTGCGTTTCAAATACAAGTTGTTGTCGCCGACAAGAGCATTTGTCAGACTATTATTGATGAGGGGGCCTCTACGTGTGTAATGTCTTTTACTTGTTGGAAAGCCATTGGCTCTCCCCCGTTAAACGAATCACAAAACACTTTGAGAGCCTTCAACGGCTCTGGTTTTAAGCCTTACAGCGTTCTTTCGTCGTTGCCTGTCACTCTTGAAGGTAAAACCGTCCAGGTTGAAGTGGAAGTTTTCGATGCTCCCCTAGATTATAATCTTCTACTTGGATGTAGCTGGGTCGATTCTATGCGTGCTATTGTGTCAACCCTGTTCCATGTCGTACGATTTCCTCACCAAAGAAAAGTTGTTACAGTTGATCAACTTACCTTCTTTAATGCCGATACTCGCACTGGCAACATGCCGTTCATAGCTAAAACCCCACTGGGCTATGAGAATGTTGGAGTCAGTCTTTTAAAAGACTCTTCGTTAATGGCTACTTTCCCCATACCGCCACCACCCGATATTTCACGCCCGTTAGTTGCTTCCATTAATATGATCTCTACTGTACCTCATGAACTTCCTGTGTCTGCTGACCCTTGGATAGTCCCTGATCCTGGAGATCATGTTCGTTTCTGTGACATCATGTTGTTAAGTCCGGTTGAGTCCGCTTACCAAGCTATTCAATCGACAACCCTTACTACTTCTTCTTTTGATGGGTTGTCTTCTGATCCTTTCCATGTCATCTTTCCCACTGACAAGATGATCATGTCCGTCATGGAGGACACCCCTTGGGATGATGGGCATCATCGTTCCATACTGTTTCTGGAGCAACAAACTCTTGAGAATTATCAGCAGATTTCGACTCCGTCGACCATTGTTGTTATCTCCACCGTTCCCCAATCTACACGAGATGTGTTTGCAGAAGGGAACCTGAGTAACATTTCTCCCACGGTACCCATAGATATTTCAATTAAACCTGGGATAGTCGAGAATGTTCATATCGGAGCTTCGTGTTCTCCGGAAGAAATTGTCACTTATACTTCCTTGTTTAAAGAATTTCGTGATATCTTTGCCTGGAGTTACGAAGAGATGCTGGGTATTGATCCTGCTATCGTTGTTCATGAAATTAAGACATACCCTGGAGCTAAACCAGTCTGGTAGCGCCTTCGTCCTGTCCATCCATGTAAAGCGGCAGCCATCAAACTTGAAGTTGAAAAACTTCTTAAAGCCAGTTTTATTTATCCGGTGGCATTGACAGAATGGGTTTCCAACCCAGTACCGATTGATAAGAAAGGTGGTAGTATACACGTTTGTGTTGGTTATCGAGATATCAACAAAGCCTGTCCAAAGGACAATTTTCCAACCCCTTTCGTTGACCAGATCGTCGATGACTGTGCCAACAGTGAAATAGTTTCCCTCATGGATGGATTTTCCGGCTATAATCAAATCAATATTGCTCCTGAGGACCAACATAAAATGACTTTTATTTGTCCTTGGGGTACTTTCGCCTATAGGAAACTCCCCTTCGGTCTGAAGAACGCAGGCGCTACGTTCCAACATGCTATGTCTTACACATTTCACAATATCAAACATATCATTCAACCTTATTTGGACGATTTGTCAGCTCACTCTTTACGTCGAGTTGATCACCATAATCATCTCCGAGAAATTTTCGTTCGTTGCCGATTCTATCGCATTCGCCTGAATCCTCATAAATGTGTCTTTTGCGTAGAATCCGACCGTCTCCTTGGTTTCATTGTTTCACGCCATGGGATCCAGGTAGATCCTATCAAGGTCGAGGCAATTCTTAATCTCCCTCCTCCTTCTTCTTTGCGCTAGTTACAAAGTTTGCAGGGGAAAGCAAACTTTCTTCGTCGCTTCATCCCGAATTACGTTGAGATTACTTGGGGTTTCACACGTCTTCTAAAGAAAGGTTCAGAGTTTGACTGGGATAAAGCTGCTAACGATGCTTTTGAAGCATTGAAATTATCCCTCACGAAATCTCCTCTTCTTTTCCCTCCTGACTATAGTCGGGATTACTTTCTTTATATAGTAGCTTCCGAGTATACTATCGGCATGGTTCTCATTCAAGAGGATGATGCCCACGATGAGCATGTTATATATTACTTGAGTCGAAGTTTAACTTCCACAAAAATTAAATACCAACATGTTGAAAAGCTGGCCTTGGCTGTTGTTCAAGCAGTTCAACGTTTCCGTCATTATATTCTCTCCAGGAAGACTACTGTGATTTGACATTGTAACCCCATGCAACATATATTGACACGTCAATTGCTGGGGGAAAAATACTCCAAGTGGATTTCTATTCTCCAGGAGTTCGATTTGGAATTCGATCGCACCACGTCGAAGAAATCCCTAGTTTTCGCTGAGTTAATTTGTGATTTTCCCCACACTGCCACGGAAAAAGTAGCAGTTGATTCATTACCTGACGAATCACTTTTCCTTATCAGTACCGACGATATCATTATATATCTCCAAACTCAAACTTTCCAACCTACTTTGTCTAGTGCAAAACGACGTCGCGTCCGTTATCAAGCACGTCATTATATTATCCTCGGCAATACTCTTTACCGTCGAGGCATCGACTCTATCTTTCGACATTGTTTTACTTTTGAAGAAGCTGAGAAAGATTTGAATGACTGCAATTCAGGAGCATTTGGTGGTCATATGTCTGGGTATGCTACTGCCCAGAAGATCCTACGTGCAGGCTACTTTTGGCCTTCCTTGTTCCATGACTGCATTACTACTGTTCAGAAGTGTCATACCTGCCAGACCTATAATCAGAAGATTCGGTCGCATCCTGCTCCCCTTCATCCTGTGGTCTCAGTAGGTCCTTTTGCAAAGTGGGGCATTGATTTCATGACATGTCACCCTCACTCGGCCGGGGGGCATGGTTATATTATTGTCATTGTTGATTATTTTACTAAGTGGGCCGAGGCGATGCCGACATTCGATAATACTGGGAAGACTGCAGCGTTATTTCTTTTCAACCATATCATCACTCGTTTTGGTGTTCCTCAGGCTATCGTTACCAATCACGATAGTCATTTTAGAAATGATATGATGTCTGAACTTACAGAGAATTTGGGCCTTCACCATGATAGCTCAACACCCTATTATCCAAAGGCCAATGGCCAGGTCGAAGCCATCAATAAGGTTCTTATAACTATGATTTGACGGATGATAGGAATCCATAAAACTAGCTGGCACACGATGTTATTTTCGGCATTGTGGGCGTATCGGACATCTGTTAAGTCTGCTACAGGATTTATGCCTTTTCGATTAGTTTATGGCATGGAATCCATTCTGCCAATAGAATGTGAAATACCGTATTTAAATCTAGCTGTAGAACTCTTACCTAATACTTCTGCTGAAGAGGAACGTCTATTGTATTTAATGCGATTAGACGAGACTCGCCATGACGCTACTCTTGTAATAGAAGCCCAGAAGAAACGTGTTAAGGCACAGTATGACAAGCATGTCAAACCTCGTGTCTTCTCTGAAGGAGATCTTGTTCTTCTATATGAACAAGATAAATATGTCTTAGGAGCTAGGAAATTCGAACCAATGTGGCGTGGGCCTTACATTGTTAGCAAAGTTTTGGAAAAAGGAGCGTATGAGCTAGTTGATTATGATGGTGTACCTTTGAGTGAACCCAAGAATGGGTTGTACTTAAAGAAGTACTATGCATAAGTCATTTGTGCATGAGTACTTGTATTTTATGTATCATACTGCATGTGTGTGTTACTTTAGTTTTTCTTTTGACGTTATCTGGTCTTTGCCCTTACGTGACATTGTGTTTGGTTGCCAGATGTCGGAGTATTCGCTACCTTATATTGGCTTCACCGACGGTGCTAGTCGTAGTACTCGGAACCTAGCCTCCGTTGCCTGGGCAATCTATGCCCCAACAAATGAGATTATATCTTTACGAGGTGTATGTCTTGGCTGAGCAACCAACAACATTGCAGAATATAGCGTCATTATTGAGTTATTGGTCGATGCTATCTCTCTCGGGATTCATCACTTGGTTGTGCGACTTGACTCGCAGCTGGTAGTGCTACAGCTAAGTAATGTCTACTCTATTCGAAGTCCTACTTTGTTAAGGGTATATTTGCGGATTCGCCTCTTGGAACGACATTTTGATCACATTGAATATCAACACATTCCTAGATGTCTTAATACATTAACAAATGCTTTAGCTAATTATGTATTGGACAGGCATTTAACTCATTTATAAATCAAGCACATTAAATTGTACACAATGTAAAGTAAGCCGGTAGAAGCCGTGTATATATATATAACGATCAAAGTTTGTTTTTACAAAATGTGTTCGAAGACCAAAATATCAAAAAACGAAGCTCATGGCTTCTACATAATGACATCAATGATGTTCACGATAGCACACTAATGTCCTAGAAACTCTGCAGAGCAAGCGACCCATAGAGGCAAAGACTCCCACGGTGTGACGTTGATCGCGTCGTGGAATCTCCTCCAGAGGCATATCTGGAACGTCTGCCATCAGACCCTCTAAGTTCTGCTCCACTGTCAGATAGTCCTCGGCGTACTGTGGAACTGCTACTGCTGCCTCTCCTCGTCTCTGGATAGGAGAACTGCCAGCAGGTTGATATGGTCCAACGTCTGTGTTATCAACAAGAATTTGGTGTTAGTCTTCGGGTAAAACTATAAACACAAAAACTTTTAAATATGATTAAAATCCAAAAACATTTAAAAACTTAAAAAAAAAAAAAAATTGTGTACTTCTTACCGAGGTCTCCCCACTGTGCATCCTCAGGTAGTGCAAGGTCAGGATCGCCGCAGAAATCC
Organism: Picea engelmannii; assembly: GCA_009831015.1. Taxonomy (NCBI): domain Eukaryota; kingdom Viridiplantae; phylum Streptophyta; class Pinopsida; order Pinales; family Pinaceae; genus Picea; species Picea engelmannii. The sequence continues at coordinate 202,189 of ML799140.1, forward strand.
AAGCCAGTGTATGCATAATATTCTACCATCATCACCTAGCCTCGAAGCCAGTCAAAGAAGGTATCGTCATACCTGACGATCGGTCCTTCCACATGACGGGCCATGAGTTGACACCATCGTAACATCCGTGGATCTCTGGGACCTGGAAAGTGCCACTCAGCCTAAAGCCTAAACACAGGGACCCTCTCGCAGAAGAAGGACACCAACAATGATCCATATCCGAACTATTTTAGATCTCCACGCCTGCATTTGGTCAGTTGTTTCTTGAGACTGCGTAAAACTGCGTCAACCCAGTTGAATACCCGGGGCTCAGTACACTCGATGGCATACTGAAAATAACTCTGCAGAGCCATATGTGGAGAAGCACTTCCCGTCATCCGAGCAATGGTAAAGAGAATGGTACGGAGAGTCAAATCAATCACTCCCCAAATAGCCACTTTCCCTTTCTGTCGTTCAGCCTCAGGCACGCAGTACTGCCTGCAATACTCACTCATTTTTAAACCACCCCTTCGGCTACCGGTCAAACTGACATAGGACCCTCGCCTGGATAACCCAGTCAAGGAATAGATGTCCTCGATGTCGATAGTCAATGTGTGAGCTCCGACATTAAAAACTTGTTGGTCCGGATCCCACATCCGGACCAAGTATTCCAGCAATCAAACTTGGGCTCTCATGCCCGGAATGCGGAAATACTTCAAGAGACCGCAATCTCTTAAGGCAGCAATGGTCGGAGGGTGATTTTCGGCATTCGTATTATCTTCCTCGTGTTCCCATTCTCTCCATTCGAGCACCATGATGATGGCTATAAACCTGCATGGGAAACATATGGAGATGGTTAATACTCTTAAACATGGGAAAAATTCTTTCTTTTGGGCTAAACGTTGCATAAAATTTTAAACTTTGCGTTGTTCGCAGGTGGCCTATGGCACACAGTGCGAACTTCTCACATGCTGCCTTAGGCCCACCTCCGAGAATGAAGCATTCTCGCAGGCCCCGTATGGGCAGCCTGCGAGAATTCCTCTACATGCATAGGGTTTGAAAAATGGACTTAAAACTTGACTTTTAACCAATGGAAACACAAATTTGAACCATGAAAAGATAGAGAATGGAGAACTTACCAATATGATCTAGACAGCTCGTGGAATGATCGCCCGAAACTCCCAGAAATCAACACTGAAGGTAGAAGGTAAAATGGAGGTTTTTT
>ML799140.1:208017-220557 GCA_009831015.1 Picea engelmannii
AGATCCAGTGGAGACCCAGATGAGATATAAGGTGGAAGGGACAGTTTGACTATCAATTGTGACATTAGTGAGTGCACTCATGCAACCACAAACACATTGTATGTGCCCATGAGGAATGTGCAGCCTAGGCAAGAGGGAGTTCATTCATTTATAGGGATTTCCATTAGTAAGGATTTCACAGAGGAGGCAGGTTGTCTGGAGGCAGTAAATTGGCACATACACTTGCCAATTTTTGTATGACAGTGTGAGACGATTGTATATTGTACTAAAAACTCTTGGATTAGAGTTTTGTATGAGATTGTTTCATGATCCATGATATATACATAATATATGATAGTGGGGTTTTTAGCTTTATGCTTTCCCAGTAAAACATCTATGTTATGTGTGATTGATCTTTCTTCTTGATATTGCAATTGGCGATCATGTTTTAAATTCCGCAAGAATATTAGTAGAAGCGATTATGTATTTAACAGTGGCATATAATTTTTAGATCAGGAGAATCTAGGAAATACATAATTTGTATTAAAAATTTTACAGGGAAACCATATTCAACCTTGTAGTAAAGGTTGGGATCTGAATCGCTATTGGTAAACCCCAAGATCATCGAATAATTTTCTATTATGGCATACCATGCCTTGGGTGCCTGCTTAAGCCCGTAAAAATATTTCTTCAATTTACAAGCATGGGACTCCTTCCCATAGATTAAAAAACCTTGTGGTTTCTTTATGTACACTTCTTATTCAATTACACCATTCAAGAAAGTAGTCTTTACATCCATCTGGTGTAATTTCCATCCCATAACAGAAGTAGTAGAAATAATATATCTAATAGAAGTGTACCTGGATATTGGAGCAAATGTCTAGTCATAATCTTCTCGCTTTTCTGGGAGAATCCTCTAGCCACAAATATAGCTTTGTACTTATGTATGTTTCCATCTGCAACATGCTTGATCTTGTAGATCCACTTGGAAGTCATTATTGACTTCCCTTTGAGTCTTGGAACCACTTCCCACACTTCTTTCTTCATGATGGATTGCTACTCTTCCATCATAGCATCCTTCCACACTTGCTTCTTTGCAGCTTCCTCATAAGGGGAAGGTTATGGATCAATTATCTTACTCATCAATTCCATATAGATGGAAAATTTATGTGGTCTCTTGCTCTATCTGAAGGATCCACTGAGAGATGCATGTTTTTCTACTTCCTACAAAGTGTTCTGGAGCCATGTTGTTCTCTTCTTGATAACTATAACCGTTTTGGGTGGATCCACTAGTATCTTTGGATCTATTGTCTCATTCTTATCTTCTAGGATACGTTCTTCTAGAGTAGAGTCAATCATCATTTGTTGATAGTTTTCCTAGAAACAATTTCCTTTGAGTTCCTAGCTGAGAAATTCCTAGCCACATGTGCTAGATATACCCTAATAAACAAATGGCACATTACTTGGGTTAATCATGATAAATGTATGTCACATCCCTTGGTTTATCCTTGATAAATGAATGGTACATTCCTTGGGTTGGATAGGTCAAGAGGAAGAGAGCTAGTGGAAAAATCAGGATAGTTGTAGGAGAATATTAGTTGGGTTGGGAGTTTTATGAGTTGTGGGTGGAATGTGAGAGACCACCCTCTTTTGTGGATTTCTAGCCTTGGATCAAGGGTGAATGAATATTAATATTTTGAACAATCAGTCTATGGTTGGGTGGAACATCTGTCTCAAGCAATTGGCTGCACAATTCTTGTTTAAAGATAAGTGTTTTATCTTGTTGTTGACTTATTCACATGTGTTATTGTTGTGCATGAACTCTGTGTAAATGAGAATGATTTCTATGTTGTTGTGTGAATGATTAAGTTGCATTCATGTTAATTCATGTTAATTTGGTATGATTTAGATGCATCTATTTTATGGTTATGGGAAGAAACCAAATCTGTTTTAATTTTGTAGTTGCAATCTACAAGAAATCGACTAACAGTAAGAGAATTAAATTGGTAAATTATGGTAACCAATTTACCTTAGTTGGACTGGGGGATGTTACATCAATCTTATTTCTATTTTCCTTGGGAACATGTATGTACACTGGGAAGACAAATATCCTCAAGTGGTTGACTCTTGGTTTCTTTCCAATGAATACTTCTTTTGGTGTCTTGTTCCCCAATATCTTATGAGGACTTCTATTATGGACATATGCAACTGTATTGGATGATTCTTCCCATAGATGCGTGGGTAAGTTCTAGTCATGGATCATTGCTTTAGCTGCTTCTAAAATTGATCTGTTCTTTCTCTCTGCAACCCCATTCTGTTGGGGGTTGTAGGGAGTTGTCAGCTCCCTCTTAATCCCTGCTTCTCTCCAAAATTCCTTGAACTCAATTGAGGTGTATTTACCTCCATTATATGACCTCAAAAATTTAATCTTGCTTCCAGAGAGATTTTCTACTAAATCCTTGAATTCTTGAAACTTATTGAAAACTTCACCTTTTCCTTTCAAGAAATAGATCCATGCTTTATGTGAGAAATCATCAATTAAAGTGACATAATATAAAAAATTTACCTAGAGATGGTGTCGTCATTTTTCCACATACATTTGAATGTATAATGTCCAAGATCCCCTTGGATCTATTGTCACTTCTTAGAATACTTCCCTTGACATTCTTTCCAAGTCCACATCCTTTTCATACTCCATCATGCTCTCACCTGCATATATGGTATACTTGTAACCATCTTGCTCAAAATTGGAAAGGCTCTGTAGTTAAGATGAGCAATTATTTGGTGCTATAGCTCACTAGAGCTAATATTTTTTGTGTACACGGGATTGTGCTAGGTGTCCCTTTAATTTATACAATCCTCCCTCTTGGACACCAATCATAGTAGTTGAATCTATACTTGAACCCTTAGGCCATAGAAGGACTTGGCCATCAACAAAAGATACTGTCAAGCCTCAATATTCTAAATCATAGATAGAGAGAAGATTATTCTTTAAACCTTGTACAAGTAATACATCCTTTATTGAAATAGAGTTTCATGAATCAATCTGGTAGGAGGCTTCTCCTACTCCTTTTACTGCATGCTTGGAATCATCTCCAAGTTTCACTTGAAGAGATGAACTCTTTTCTGTCAAATATGTAAGAGAATTTCAGAACTCGGTCATGTGCTTGGAAGCACCATTATCTATAAGATAAATATAGTTTTTTCAGGTCCCAAACTTCTACGGTCATTTTGAGGCCCTAAAAAACGTTTTTTTAACTTCAAAACACCCAATAGATCCCTATTTGGATGTATTGGGTAGTTTTGAATGTGTACTCCTTGAATATAAATTTCTTAAGAGGTATCGAGCACCCCAAACAGATATGTATGCAAAATTTGTTCCCTCGAGAAGTTGACATATCAACTACCCCCATCGATGCCCATAAACCTTTTGGCGTTTCATCTTCCGGGGTTAGGGTTTTGTATATTTAGGGTTTTCTCATTTATGCTTTATGTTAAAAAGGCCTTTGGAGCCTCATTGTAATCATCTTCTTGTGAATGAGCATAGCCGACACATCTCTCTTCATAGATAAGCTACCACCATTCTATCTAACTTATGTGCTTCACATTTTACATTCTTTTGTATTCCAGACGATCATTAATAGATTCTAAGTCTTATTGTATTACTATGTTCCTTGCAATATCTCTATGCATCTCCTTGTTATATCTATGTTATATTTCTACCTTAATGTTGTTCTCAAAATAATCTAGATCAGTGGTATCAGAGCAGCTTGCTCCTTGTTATTATTAGTGCATGTGTCTGAAAAGGTCAGGGTATATAGAGTTGGGTCTCAAGCTTGTTTCTCATGAGGAAAACCTCTCTTGCTTTCCCAAGAAACCTTCTATGGTGGAATAAAATAGAGATGACAGAGAAAGATATCATATCAAACTATTTCTCAAGGAATCCCTCACATGACATAGGAACGAGATGATGGATAATTTCACCTAGATCCTTCGAAGGATACCGATAAAAATGGAGTAACCTTCAACCAACAGTCATTTCATAGGTGTGATGCCCTTTAAGGTACAAGTTAACTTTGATATTCCTTTATTTGAAGGTTATACAAATGACGACGCTTTGAAAAAATTGTTAATTCTACTAGAGGGTTATTTATTTTTCCAAAAATTTCCCAACAATGAAAAAATCACCTTTGTGCTCCTTAAGGCCCTTCCATATGTCATAGATTGGTGGGAGACTTACTGTGAGAATAATGTCAAGGATGAGTCTACAATTTTTGGGCTAGGACCCACTTGGGTGGCTTTTGTTGATTCCCTCAAGGGACAATATTACCCTATTGGAAACTATAATAACCAGTACATGAGATGGACCACACTGCATCAAGAGAGGGGGCGAATAGTGTCAGAGTTCAAAAATACCTTCCATGCCTTGCACACCAATATGGGTATCAAATACTCAGAGCGAAATCTTGTTATAAAATATCATGGGGATCTACATAGGTACATCCAAACCGAAATAGAGTTTCTAGACATCTCGTCATTAGGAGCTGCTTATCGATATGTTGTCAAAATCGAGCAGAAATTTAAGTAGAAAAAAAAGCAGGGGTTTAGGTTTTCAAATCCACAATAGTTGAAGTATGGTAAGGGTTTCCCTACCTCCTAGGGAAAACGATAGAGAAATGATGTCTAGTACAAGGAGAAGTCCATGCCACCAACAAAGAAGGGTAATGGGAAGTCGAGGAAGGACACTAGAAAGTGGTGCAAGTTCCACAAAATTTATTGGCACAATACTGATGAATGTCACTCCAACTAGTCATTGTTGTCTCATAAGACAGCCTCAAGGTTGGATGTTTACTCAAAATCTGATTCAAAACTGGGAAATGGAAATCATTTCATTGATGAAAAAACCAGTGTCACCATTGCTACCACAAAATTCCAACTAGAGAAACTAGATGAGTCTAAAGAATGGGGGAACCTCTTCAACTCATATATGTGGGTAAAAGGGGACCCCACTCCATTTCATTATTGACAGCGATAGCTAGAAGAACCTAATCTCAGTAGAGGTTTTCAATAATTTCAACCTGATAAGGACACTGCATCCTCATCCATACACCATTGACTGGCTCAGCCAGGGATGGGACACTCGCGTCAACCAACAATGTCACCTACACTACAACATCAAACCCTTCAAATACAAGGTATTGTGTGATATTCCCCCCTTTAAATTTTTTGATGTTTTGTTAGGAAAGCCATATATGTGGAAGCGTCATGTTGTTTATGAATCTAGGCTCCATAGTGTAATTATTACCTTGGGAGATAAAATCTATAGGGTACTGGTGGGAGTCCCAACTACTATAGTCTCTTTGATCTCTGCGAAGTATTTTAGAAAGGTGGTCTCTCAGACTGGGATTTTTGTCCTCTTTATGGTTCGGTCAAAATGTGAATGGAAGGTCACTGCAATTACCAAAACCTATACATGGGTTCTCTCTACATAACAACAATAGGTGAAAATTATAGTAGAAGAGAACAAAGATATATTTTCCTCACCTATTGTGGTGCCTTTTCATTTTCAGGTAAAGAAATCAATTGATTTGACACACGGTTATCCTCTTCCTAACGAAACTGTGTACAAGAAGTTTGTTATGGAGAATGAAGAAATCAAATGCTAGATCCAAGAGATAATTCTGAAGTGCCACATCAGAGGAAGCTCCTCACCTTGCGGGAGTCCAATTGATTTGGTACAGAAAAAGGACAGGACATGGAGACTTTGTATTGAATATAAAGCCTTGAAAAAGATCACAATGAAGAATTAGTACCCAATCCCCTGGATTGATGATCTTCTCAATCAACTAAAGAAAGACAAGTTTTTTAGTAATATTAATCTGAAGTCAGGTTACCACCAGGTGTCAATTGAGAAAACCAATGTATGGAAGAAAACCTTCAAGTCTAAAGAAGGTCTCTTCGAGTAGCTATTCATGCCTTTCAACTTGATTAATGCCCCAACCACATTCATGTGGATGATGGATGACATATTGCAACCATTCATAAAATCATTTCTGTTCATATATCTGGATGACATCCTCATCTTCAACAAAACTTGGGAGGAACATTTGAAGCATATTCAATAGGTCTTAGGCACCCTACATCAACACAAGTGATATGCCAATTTGGACAAGTTTTCCTTCAAAATGCAAAGAATATAATATTTGGTATACATTGTGGATGAGTAAGGTGTGCATGTGGGTCCATTCAATATCCAATTCATCCGTGATTGGACAGGATCGAAGATGATGATCGAGCTCCATAATTTATTGGGCCTCACCAAATTATATTGTCGATATGTGTCGATGTTATCTCATATCACTTGGGCCCTAGGCTAGGTGACCAAGGGTGGAGAAAAGGCCAAGTTTGTGTGGGATTCATCCTAACAGAAAGCATTTGAGGATTTAAAATTTTGTCTCTGCTTAACACCAGTCCTTATTCTTCCATACCTGCAACAACCATATGAGATTGAGACAAATGCTTTTGATTATGCTATTGGTGCAATCTTCACTCAACATGGGCATCTGGTAGCCTATCACAATGAAACATTATATGATGTTGTTCGTAGATACTCCACCTAATACAAAGAGATGTACTCCATTGTGTAGGCATGTTGATAGTGGAATCATTGCATTCTGATGAAGGAAACAATCATCCACACTTATATTAGGCCTATGAAATTATGCGGACATAAGGAAATTTATAGAATGGTGGCTATAAGAAATGGTCCATGTACCTATATTAATTCCACTTAAACATCAAGTACAAGAAGGGCAACACCAACCATATCGCATATTGCCTCATTCGACCCCTGATTGTGGTGCTAACCACAATTCTTAACTCCTGTGGGCATGAGAAGTCCGAGTGGCCAAAATTATACAATAATGACTTTGAATTTACTATTTCTTATCAGAAATTGAGTGCAGGAAAAACAATTTATAATTTCATATCCAGTATGGATTACTATGCCATCTGAGCCATCTCTATGTTACTTCAAGCGAGCATACAAAGTTGATATGGGAAGCTCATTACAACTGGGAAACATGACATTTTGGTGTAGAAAAAATAGTGGCAATACTGAAAAATCATTTTTACTGTCTAAAGCCTCAATAAGATGTCTTCAAGTACATTAGATCATGCACTTCCTGCATCATTTCCAAGCCCTCCATCAAGAGAAAGGGGCTATACAAACTTATGCCTACTCCATATAGGCCTTGGGAGTCCATCTCCATGGAATACATATCTGATATGCCTTCAACCAACCATGAGAATGATCATGTCTTCATGGTTGTTGATCGATTATCTAAGATGGTAGTTTTGTCACCCTGCTAGAAGAGAATCATATCCACAACCATCGTCAAGCTCTTTTTGAACATGTTTGGGTTCATTTTGGGATCGAACGAACCATTATCTCAGATCGAGATAGTAGGTTCTTGATCATTTTTTGGTCAATCCTATGGTCGATGATGGAAACCAATCTGACCAAATCAACTTCTGCACCAAATGATGGAAAAAAAAAACATAGTCAACATGATGATTGTCCATATCCTAAGGGTGTACAATTCCAAACATCCACACACAAGGGGTGAAATCCTTCCTTATGTTCAACATAGATACAAAAGATCCATCCACATCTTTATTGGACATGACCCTTTGTAGGTTGGCTTGGGATTCCAACCATTGGCTTCCATTTATGTAGTTCTTCTCATTGCAGTTGCATAGGAAAAGTCCTCCCATGCTCATACTGAGGTTGATCAAGAAACTAAATTTGTTGAGAAAATACAACACATCCAACAACAAGTTCATGGTATTTTGTAGAAATCCAATGCCAAGTACAAGTAGCGCCATGATCAACATCAGGTACTACACAAGTTTCAGGTGGGAGATAAGGTATGGTTGCATTTGTAAAAAATGTGCCTCACACAACCCCATTGGAAGATATTCTCATATTGATATGGGCCTTCCACCATCACCAAGGTTGTGGGTGAGAATTCTTTTTAATTAACTATTCCTGCTTTCCTTGGCTTGCACTTGATATTTAATGTGGAACTGCTTCGACCATATTTTCCACCTCTCCTGGACACTTCAAACAAGCTCAGGCACTTGGACCCTACATAAATCAATCTTTCCTACATTGAATAGGTGAAATTTGGTCAAATCATGGACACCAATATGAAGGGTACCCATAAGAATAACATCCAACTTTATCAGGTCGTCAACGCAAGGTAGTTTCTTCATCAAGGAAAGTGGCTCACCAAGAGTAAGATTCAACAAAAGCTTCCCCATATGATGGAGGAACTTGATGCAATGGATACCATTTATTCCTAAGGGGGGAAGAATGATACATGTGGAAATTGTTGGCCACCCACCTATTCTGTTGGCTCAAATTACAGTTTCCATATTGGCAATTTTTCTACAATTTTCCAGGTCCCAAACTTTTGAGGTCGTTTTGAGGCCCTAAACGATGTTTTTTTCATTTGGCAATGCCCGATAATAGTTTTTGGGATCTATTTAGTCATTCAAAATGTTCACTCCTCGACTATACCTTTCCAACTGGGCACAAAGCACCTGAAACGAATATTGTATGCAAAAGTTGCACCCTCGGGAAGTTGACATATCAACTACCCCCATCGAATCCCACAAACATTTTGGCGTTTCATCTTCCGGGGTTAGGGTTTTGGATGTTTAGGGTTTTCTCATTTATTATTTATGTTGAAAAGGAATTTGGAGCCTCATTGTAATTAGCTTCTTGCAAATGAGCATAACTGACACGTCTCTCTTCTAAGATAAGCTACCACCATTCTAGCTAGCTTGTGTGCTTTGCATTTTACAATCTTTTGTATTCCAGAAAGTCATTAATAGAATCTGAGTTTTATTGTATTATTGTCTTCCTTGTAACATCTTTGTGTATCTCCTTTTTATATCTTTGTTATATTTCTACTTTCATGTCATTCTCAAAATAATCCGGATCAAAATCTAAATGAGTTGAAGAATGTATGCTTTGGCATAGGAGGATGGGTCACTTGAATGAGAAAAGTCTATCAGACATACATTCCAAACGAATGGTTAAAGGTATGAATTCTAATTAGGATTCCTTTGAGTTTTATAAATCATGTGTGTTAGGTAAATGTCCAAGGGTTAAGTTTTGTTTAATCTCTCATAGAGCTAGAAATATATTAGAATTACTGAAGTTATACATATGTGGGCCTATGAATGTGGCCTCCATTGGTATTGTTCAATACTTTTCCACTTTTATAAATGATTTCAGCAAGAAGACATGGGTTGTATCTATGAAAAATAAGTGTGATATCTTTAAATCCTTAGGAATTTTGTTCCTGTGGTGGAAAGGCAAATCGGTAGAAAGGTGGAACCCATAAGAAGTGAAAGAGGTGGGGAGTATTTCTCAAAAGAGTTTGATTCATTCTATCAAATGAAGAATTAATGCAAGGTAGAAAACTTCACCATATTATCCATAGAAAAAATAGTAGTATAGAGGATGAAATGAACTCTAGTGGAGAAGTTAAGGTGTATGATATCTGATGCGAAATTAAGTAGAGGTTTTTGGGCCGAATTGATTGCAACTTGTTACTTGGTCAATTTGTCACCTAGCTTAGCCTTGGGTGACAAGGCACAAAAGGAAATCTTGGAGTGGGATTGGAGTGAGCTTGGAGTGGGAGCAATCCATATGTTACTCACTTGAGAGTCTTTCATGGTGAGAATGTTTTGCATGTACCTAAGGAAAATAGGAAAAGGTTGGATGAAAATACAAAATTGTGTTCAATGGATATGGATAGATTGTCGGAGTTAAGGGATATAAGTTATGGATAGATTGTCGGAGTTAAGGGATATAAGTTATGGATAGATTATGAACACAATAATACTTATGGTCGAGATATTATCTTTAGAGGAGAGAAACCTAGAAAAGTTTAATAACAAAAGGAGAAACCTGATAAGAGAGAGATGTTGCAAAGAGTGGTGGAGGATCAAATTACATCACTAAAGAATAGGTGATAGAAACATTGAACAAAAGAGACTTGACATACAATCAAACCAAGAGCTCACAATAAGAGATTCAATCCAATTGGAGCAACCAAAGTGTAGGTCATCCCCTATACATGTTATAGTTGCATTAAAGGATCCCATAATGCAAAACATGATCATACTAATGGAGGAAAACACATAAAAGTTAACCATATTAACTCAAGAGTATAGGAGAATCTAGATATATACAAATCAACATGAAAGGTATAATTATAGTAGTGGACATTTTAATTATTTCAGTGGTTTAACCTCCATTGGTGAGGAGAATAAAAGTGTTGAAGACGTTGTAAATTTTCCTAAAAGTGCACAGTGGAAAAAAGACAATGAACAAAGAAATGGAATCTCTAAAACAAAAGAAAACATTGGTTTTATAAGAGTGGCCACAAGATAGGAATATTGTTGTGCACAAATGGGTATTTAAAATGAAGTTTAAGTTTGATGGAATAATGAAGAGATATAAAGAAAGATTGGTAGCAAGGGATATTCTCAAGTTCAAGGAATAGATTAGCAAGATACTTTCTCACATGCAACAAAAATGACTTCTATCAGGATGTTGTTGGATTTAATTATAACCCATGATCTAGAAGTGGAGAAAATGGATATCAAAACAAAATTTCTTCATGGAGAATTTAAGAAAGAGATATTCATGGAGCAATTAGAAGGTTTCGTAGTAGGAGACCGAAAATTGGTGTGTAAGCTAAAAAAATCACTTTATGGGTCAAAATAATCCCTAAGGTAACAGTACAAAAATACTGATAGGTATGTGTTGGAAAATGTTTTTTCTATAAGAATTGTTGACCATTGTGTATATTACAAAGCAATAGGTGACATAATTTTTATTTTGGTCTTATATGTGGATGACATATTGTTAATTGGTGACAATATGGAGTTAGTAAGAGACACCAAGTCCTTGTTGTCCAAGGAATTTGATATGAAGGATCTTGGGGCAATGCATTATTGTCTTGGAATAGACGTTAAAAGAGATAGAAAAAATAGAAAGATATGGATTAGTCAAAATAAGTATAATGAGAACATTCTCAATGACTTTATCATGGATATTTATAAAGCAATAAAAGCACGTTTTCAAGTGGGAGTGAAGTTGTCCACACAAATGTGTCCTAAATCTTAGGAGGAACATAAATACATAGCTAGGATACGATATGATAGAGTTACAACATCTCTTATGTATGATATAGAACCAAAATTATAGACATACTACATTCAATGGAAGCAGTGAGTAGATTTATGGATGATGTAGGAAAGGAACATTAGATGAGTGTTAAAATATTGTTCAGGTATTTGTAAGGCACCAAGTACTATGCCTTATGTTACAAGATCAGGGTAATGATATTTCTAATTTGCACAGATTTGTTGAGGAAGTAGATGTGGATAAGAGAAACTTTGAAAGAAAATATGTATGAGTTGGATGACTAAAGACAATCTATCTTGGTTTATCTACTTTAGAGGCAGAATATCTCGAGACAACATAAACTACTAAAGAAATTATTTGATTATTAACTATGAAACATTATTGGTATCAAACAAAGTAGCTTGAAAAGATGTTGCTACAAGAGAAACTACTAAAGAAGCTATATGGTTATTAAGATTATGCAACATTATTGGGATCAAACACAATAATTTGGAAATACAATGTGATAGATGTCATTGCAATGTCCAAGAAGCCCACTTAAACTGCCAAAAGTGTAAGCTTATTCATGTAAAGTATTACTTAGGGAAGAAATGAATAAAATGGATGTGATGAAATTGACAAATTGCAAATCAAATAACTTTGTATCAAACAAAGTAGCTTGAAAATATGTTGCTACAAAAGAAACTACTAAAGAAGCTATCTGGTTATTAAGATTATGCAACATTATTGGGATCAAACACAATAATTTGGAAATACAATGTGATAGATGCATTGCAATGTCCAAGAAGCCCACTTAAACTTTCAAAAGAGTAAGCTTATTCATGTAAAGTATTACTTAGGGAAGAAATGGATAAAATATCAAACACAATAATTTGGAAATACAATGTGATAGATGCATTGCAATGTCCAAGAAGCCCACTTATACTTTCAAAAGAGTAAGCTTATTCATGTAAAGTGTTACTTAGGGAAGAAATGGATAAAATATCAAACACAATAATTTGGAAATACAATGTGATAGATGCATTGCAATGTCCAAGAAGCCCACTTAAACTTTGAAAAGAGTAAGCTTATTCATGTAAAGTGTTACTTAGGGAAGAAATGGATAAAATATCAAACACAATAATTTGGAAATACAATGCGATAGATGCATTGCAATGTCCAAGAAGCCTACTTAAACTTTCAGAAGATTAAGCTTATTCATGTAAAGTGCTACTTAGGGAAGAAATGGATAAAATATCAAACACAATAATTTGGAAATACAATGCGATAGATGCATTGCAATGTCCAAGAAGCCCACTTAAACTTTCAGAAGAGTAAGCTTATTCATGTAA
>ML799140.1:222365-233972 GCA_009831015.1 Picea engelmannii
GGGGAAGCCCATTCTTCAATAATCTGAGAGACACGATCGAAGATCTGAGGCAAAACACCGCCTACAGCGGTTACGACTACAAGACGTCGCATGTAGGGAGCGGAGGCGCACCCACTGCCTACGGCCGCGCCATCTGCAAGCAATCGATCTCTCAGTCGAATTGCACCTCCTGCCTTTCTAACGTTGCCACTCGCATCTACGGCATTTGCGGCAACGCCATCGGTGCTCGAGTTCAGCTTGTCGACTGTTATCTCCAGTACGAGCAGCAGTATTTTTTTTAGTTTTGCTAAATAGTGTATCTATATATCTGTACTGCTGGGCGTATCCATGTATGAAATAAAGCAGTAGTGCGCTCTTAATGATGTTCTAAGACTACTGTTACTACAAATCTTCGTCTTTTATTGATAATGAAACTGCTTTGTTTTAGCTATAAGCATTTTGCTCCAGTGAACCATGTTTTCAATTGAAGATCTTACTTACTTTTATATATATAATCGTTTATTTCAAGAAATATTTATGTAAATATTTTGAAAAACAAAAAGTTAATTGAAAAAAATTAATTTAATAAAAATTGAAAATAAACCTTATTAAGTACATGATTATGTCATGTATACATATTATTTTATTCATTGGTTGAGGAACCATAAAAAGGGGCTGTGAGAGGACTAAGTACTTTAGCTTTATGGTTGGGGAAAGGTACAACTTATACTTTATACTTTAGTTATGCATTTATCACATAATCGATGCACTTAATCCACATAAGGAATAAATACACTTAACACATACATATAAGCAATGCATTTAACCCAAACATGTAAGCGATCTAACTAATACACATACATAAGCAATTGTAACACCCTGTTTCCCCCAATTTGTAATTAATCATAGAATAGGAATTACCATGCTAATGCATGAGGAAAATGTAAATGTATTATTGTTTGAGTTGCCAATAACTGACTGTGGGGGTGAAGCCTTGAAAGTACTAGCCATGATATCACTAGGGGAGATAAATCAGTTAATGAGGCAAGGACCGATGGTTGACTACCAACCACCTCCATGAATGGGAGCATGGTCTAGCTGCAGGAAGTCATCCTAAAGTACCACAAGGTCTGATAGACCAGGCGGACCCGAGCTTCCTTCTGACAGAAGGAAGGTGACAATTATACACACGGAGGCAACAAGAGAGGGAGACACCAGACGATGGCGGAAGCTCCCAAGGGAGAGGCTCGAAGCTCTCCAGCGAATCACGAAGAAAAAGGCTGCGAGCTTGATGCCAAAGAGCATCTGAGAAACCTCACCGAGGCCACAACCGAGTGAGAAAGCTCCAAGTTGCAAAAAATAGGACCCGAACAGAAGCTAAAATAGAGAGAGAGAACCCTCGAGAACTGTGTGAATTCCCTGGTGATATCATGGCTTGGCATGGGGGTGGCCAGAGTGCTAAGAATAAATGCCTCTGAGCCTATGGTTGGGTGGAAGGACGAACACCCACGGTCAGTTGGTTGGCGACAACTCGTAATGGATAAGTGATTTCCTACCTTGTGTAATTTAGCTGTAACTGTGTATGAATTGGTTATACTGTGCATGCTTTCAGGAATGTGAATGAATGCTTAATGGATATATTGTATCCCTTCTGTCTTTGCTTGGTTGTATAATTAGGCAAGTAAGGAATTATATGGGTCGGACATAACCTGTTCTCATAAATTTTTGATTTTTGTAGCGTCTTAAGCGAGAGCCACGAACCGTGAGCTCGTCAACCTTACGTGTAGTTGCATGTACAATGGTTTACTCATCTAGTCGATCTGAGCCCCTTGGAGGACGGAGTTTGTTAAGCTCATGAGAGGTAGTGTCGATATGCACATGCTCTCTGCGATCAAATAGAACCCTAGAACCCCTTGATGAAGGAGCGCAGTAGTTGTGCTGAAGATTTTTCTAAGAGTCAAATCTAGGAGAAAGAGCGCAAAGTTCTCAAGTCCTTCATAGTTGACGAAGCTCAAGAAGGATAGCGAGTTGCAAACACCGAAAGAAAGTACCCTTATGTTTGCTAGATGAACGAACGAGATCCTTTCGAAAGATCTAAGGTCTATCACGACCGCTAGATTGGAGGAAGGAACGTAGGTGTTAATGCCTCGACCCCTTTTAACCTTCGTAAGTAGCGAAGGAATCAGGACCGTAGATCTCAAGATCCATGGGAGTTACCTGGACCGTCCATTTGTAGAGGACACATAGCTTCTAGTCGGCGTCTTGACACCCGAGAAACCTAAGGGTAAGACCCCTTGTCTTCGCAAGTCACGAAATCCCAGTATGTGAAATCCTGAAGTGGTGTAGTGTGAATTGATTTCGGCGTTTCGGCACCATGGAAACCCAATGGTATGGACCCCTTGTCTTCGCAAGTGGCAAAATCCCAGTATGTGAAATCCCGAAGCGGTGTAGTGTGAATTGATTTCGGCGTTTCGGCACCGGGGAAACCAAATGGTATGAACCCCTCGTCTTCGCAAGTTGCGAAGTCCCGGTATGTGAAACTCCGAGTCGACTTAGTGTGAATAGGAATTCGGGGTTTGAAAAGGGAAGGGGACGACATTTCGTTGTTCTCTTGAGTCTCGAAAGCCGAAGGCTCGGGTGGACAAGTGGCACATCTCAGATGTAGGAGCCACGTGGATGACAAGTGGTGCATCCCAGAACAGGGGTCACGTGGAGGTGACAGGTGGCGTGTTCTCATCACAGGGAAGGAGTCAACACCCCGTTGACCTATATCGCATTTCGGGTTTTGGCATTCCAAAAGGTAAGGAACACTTGCAACGGGAATTGCGAAGTCGCAAAACCCGAAAGAGATAGGCGTTGAGACTTTTGTCCTAGCCGGAGGTCACATGACACCGAGACAAAGGTGGAGCTGAATACCTTAGCCCATTTCGGATTTCGGAGTTGGAAGAGTCAAAAGATTCGACTCTCTTGCATTACGAACTCCCGATTACCGAAATCCCGATACGGCCAGGACCGTCGGATCAGGGGGAGACTCACAGCCGTCGATCTCCTCGAAGGTAAGATTTCGGGTTTCAGGGTTTGCAGAGTCGAAAGACTTGACTCGCTTATATCGTGAAGTCGTGAAATGTGAAAAGGAGCCTAGTTTGTTTGGCCTGTGGTCATAACCAACGATCAGATGGAGGTGGACAAGGGAAGAACTAGCCTGCGCTAGGCCCCTGTAGCACTTCGGGGATTCTGTCCCTCAAGAAGAGGCGAAAAACTTATTATGTTGTAGTGGGTGTGTGACAAATTGGTATCAGAGCATGGTTACAACACTTGGTCTAGTTGGGCTCATGTACGAGCTGTGTAAAAAATATTGTTATCTGCATTTTCTCTTTAAGAAGAAGGACCGCAGAATAAAACTGTAAATTGAGAATTTATTTAACCCCTTTGTTAAGATGGTAACTACTCTTATAGGAGTAGGAATGCATTGATCAGTATTACTAATAAGACATGAGTGTGAATAACATAGGTGGAATAAATTGTGCTATGAAGTTGCACGAGCCAAATAAAGGACATGAACTGAGTTGTTCTGTTATAGTGTGATGATGGCTACCTACTAAAGCAGGTAGAGTCTCTTGCAATTGAGATGGCTAGTTAGGTAAGAATTAAGATCCAAATGAAGAACTGCTTCATGATTTGGGAAATCTGGTAAGGGTTGGTAGGGTCCTTAGAAAGTTATAAATTACTGCATTATTAAAAGACTAAACCCTGAGCATATAACTCCTCATGGTTGAGAGGAATGATGAAAATATGTAGGGTCAGATTACCTGACCTATAATGGTTAGGATCGACAACAAGGATAATCTGTTTAAACAAGATTAAGAGGAGTCCTTTGGGACTATTGCTAATTCCCAAGAGTGACCCTTGGTGGTTGTTCCCATAAAGAGAGGGTAACATCTGTATGAGTTATGACTATGAGATTAGTCCTCTAAGTAACTTAAAAGCTCAGAAGAGATAGTGGGAAATTTCTTATGCCGAGTGTGCATATAGAGCACATTGAGTGCATATAAAAACAAGCTTGTGTTAAATTTTGAAAGCTCTGGAGGTTGAACACAGAGGATAATTCCAGAAGAGTTGATACCAAGTTCGTGGCTGGAAGTTATTGAAAATCTGAACGGACGGTGGAATTCTCGGAGGGAGGAATACCGAAATTTCGTGAACTGTTAGATCTAGTAGATCAGCGGAAAAGATAAGGATGATAACCTCTCATCACTCACAAGCTCAGGAGGAATAGTATCCGTTAGATTGGAATCAATGAGAGACATTGATCTAGAGCTTTGAGGTTTCGTCTATTGGAAAAATAGAAGCATAGACTTTCCAAAGTCGCGCGAGGCAAATTACCGATTCAATCAAGGCCATTGGTTAGCGGATGACCTGAATAGTGGATCCGGTGTAATTGGATCTTCGGGAGACGGAGGTTTAGAATTCAATGGACAGAGTTTTGAGGACTCACATGTCACGAAATCCCGACATCCAACCTAAGCCATTGGATCGAGACAGGCGGTGGATCGTTGATCTGATGCATACACGTTTCGGGGATTCAAAATCGGGAGTTAAGGGGCGAAGACTCTGCTAGAATCCCGAAAGGTGGAAAGTTGGGATTTGATCAGGACCGTTGATTGCCAGAGAGATTTGGACCGTGGGATCCAGGTTGTCGGACCCTCGTGGATCAGAAGTTTTGGGAAATGGTGGAGCATTGTCCGCAGATTCGCCGAAACACGGGATCCCGACATGTCTCTGGGAGTTGACCCCAGGTTCCGAGCGAAGGGTCATGTGAACAAAAGAGTCGAGAAAACCTTAGCTTTGGTCTTTCCGGTTTTCGGATTTCGGGGATCGAGGAACTAGAGTTCCATGCAACATGAATCCCGAAATCGTGAAACGTGAAGCGCCTTTTGTTCAGATCGTGGTCACCGCTGGTGGTCGCGTGAGGAGAAGGCGTGAGCTAGTATGATGAATATGCATGAGTTGAATGCAGTGTGAAGCTTCATAACAGGAAGCCTGATATTAATACCGGTAAGGTAGGAATGATATTAAACGTGCAAGTAATGCACATGTATGATGTAAGAGCAGAAGTATACTAGAGGCCCAATATGATTGCCCCGATGAGAGAAATATAAAGCAAGTATTGCTCTTGTCTAGATTAAATGAATACTATGGAGGCATAGCTGACTCCATTCTGGGGAGTCATGAAAGTTCTGTTCCAAATAATAGCCTGAGGGGAATGTATTCCATTTCCTTAGGAAGTACCAATATAATTAGATGAAAGGGTAAATGAGCAAAGATTCTCTCTTGTCATAATAAGAGACAAATGATTACGCCTTTGAGCATCACATGAGAAGGATTGTGAATGAATCTGAATTGACTGATCTTAACAGTAAATATGCATGTGGGTTGTAAAATATACCTATGGAAACTGCACACAGGCTTACGATTATGAGTATAGCTAAGTACATCGTGGATGTAAGTTAGCGAAAGCCTAGAACATGTGCTGATGCATAATCTGGAATACATACCAGAAAGGTATGTCTATGTCCCTTAAAGAATGTTTATTAACAAGATGAAGCTAATTCAAGCTTGAGGCCATCACAGATAGTGATGGATATGCAACAAGGATGTCGCATGCTGAAGGAGTTCCCGGTGGAGGAACTGTGTAAGGACTTTGTCAGAAGGACAGATTCACAACCCTAATAATTGTTGAAGGTTGAATAATGGGATGCAAGGCCTGCCCATATATATATAAGAATCATGGATTACATTTTGAAAGAATCATGTAATTAATAGAAGACTAACAACCAAATATTGACCATTCTGATAACCGAATGGAAGTGTATAGGATGCACATGTTCATGATTCATTATGAGCAAAGAGTTGTTATTAAAGCATGTTGCAGTATCCCAAAAAGGGTTAGGGTGAGGCCTGACCAAGGCTACTCAGAAAAAGAGCAGTTGCAGAAACCAGTATAGTTGGTAAGAGGCAAGTAAATCCCCTGAGTATGATTAAAAGAATAAATGAGTACGTTTAACTGATAAGGCTTGGTTGAAGCTATGATTAAGGAAAGGCAGGGAGACCTTAGAGATAACTCGACTGGGCTGAAAATCCCCAAGCGATGTAGAAAGAATTTGAAGAAGGGGAGAGCCCTCAATCCTTTCCCTGTTGTACATTATGTTTTCTATGGGATGAGAAAGTTAGTACATTGATGAATGAAAATGTTTTGACACCATAGTAATGATGGTCGTAATGATGTGAAAACGATTGAGAACTGTTGTGTTGCACTCATGAAAACATTAAGGACAGTGTGATGAAGTACATACATATATGTTGAGACATGTTTGAAAATATTTTATGCTATGGTAATTGCATTTTAATTTACATGACGACTAATGTGATTATGGTGTATGTCATGTGTGGAAAGAAATAAGATTGGAACTGTCGAGAAAGACAATTGCCAATAATGAGCAACCTCAATCAAAGGATGACTATGAGAAGGTTCTTATGGAACGATTATTGAAGGGACTTTAAAAGTCCCCATGGAGCACCACTGATGGGATAATATCAGAGAGAGAGTGCTAGCAGCCAAGAACCGGTATAAAGATATTCGTGCCTATGTGGTACAAGGTATGAAGGGATTTGGTAGGAACCCCTTCTGAAATATTTTATTGTCTTAGTGTTATGACTGAATTTTGAAACGCAGTGGTATGCCTTGCATACCCAAGTAAGGTATGACTCAGGAAGGAGAACCTGAATGATGGAGGTATGAACCTCTGGTAGTAAACATTGTTTGTGACCCTTGGAAGAATTCATGAACTAATATGTCATGAATGCATGGACAATCAAGGAATGCGTAAAGGCAGTCATGTGAAACTTTTGAGTTCATGTGTACTGATTTGGGATCATGATCGACCTATAGCAGGCAGTATGGTCCTGCTGTAAGAATGAAAGAAAAACGAATAAACTATATGAGGAAAAGGTTGGTTAAATTCGAACACCCCATGGCCAAGAACCGGTCATAAAGTGTGGCAAACTTGAATAACAATGCAAGAGTGCATTGGGTATGAATGTGGCCATGGATAGTGGAACATTTGTTAAAACCCTTTGAAATGTTGAATTATGTTTTGAATATATATATGTGTGTGTGTGTGTGTGTGTGTGTACATGGAAAATCTAACAATTTGTTTGGTTGATTGAAGAATGAATTGCAGGAAGCAGAGGGTCATGGATATGGTAGTAAGGTAAGCCCATAGGAAAGACTGATTGCCTATTGAGCCAAACTGCAAAGAATGGTATTTCCTTTTGAGAAAGTGAATTTGATTGTTAGTATGCACCATTCTGAAATTGTTGTGACGATGTTGTAAAGGTGCAATAAAATGTATGTGCATGAGAACTAACAATTTGATTAGCTGAGGAATGATTGCAGGAAGAAGGAGTCTTGGATATGGAAATGTTGTAAGCCCATAAGGAAGACCGATTTCTTGCTGAGATAAAATGTTATGGGAAGGAAAGTCCCATAATTATGAATATGGTTCCTGTGTGAAACAAATATGAAAACAAATTGTGGAATAGGAAATTTGTAGGTGACAGATTTGCAATAGAATTCTGAAAGTTAGAATTTATAATGATGTCTCACGAACCTTGTGTACCTGTGATACATGTGAGAAGAAAATATTTGTCCTGAAAGGACAGATGAAGGTTGTCATAGCTGAAAATGATGAACATGGATACTATTGAGCCATGAGAACCCCGTGATAAGTTATGATCGTCAGACATACATTGTGTTGAGGTAACACAAGCTGGAGGGACACCTCGGCAAAGCAAGTCTGAGGGACGCCTTGACTGTAAGACTCGATAGAGTCTCTAAAATTTTCTTGTGCGAGAAAACCTTGGCAGGGCAAGAAGGATCGCCCGAGAGACTGTATAATAGTGAAGGGGATGCCTGAGCCTGGGCCTGGAGGATGAGTGACCGCAAGGAAGAGGAGACCTTAATAATTCTTGTAAACTATTGGGATCATGCACACAGTGGGTAGTTTCCCATGCGGAAAAACCTTGGAAAGGAAGATGAAATCATGATAGCTTTTGTGAACTATTGAATTGAAATCATGCACCCAATGGGTACGTCAAGGAAAGCGATGAGCATGGATAACAAAACTACCATGTGAATACAGATCCACAAACTGCACAGATAAGTACTGTGCTAGAATATGAAATTTTCCTTTGTAATTTTGAACAACAGTAAGATGTTTTCGCACAAAATTGTGATTAATGTGCTTGTTGTCCAAGAATTATTAAAGGCAGGTGACGAAGACTAAGATCCTGAAAGAGGACCTGATCGAGGATGAAGGTCAAGACTTCTGAAGTGGCTGAATGAGAAAGGCATGACAGGTGTTTTGAGAAAGAACATCGAGGACGGTGTTCCTTTAAGGGGGAGGGAATTGTAACACCATGTTTCCCCCAATTTCTAATTAATCATAGAATAGGAATTACCATGCTAATGCATGAGGAAAATGTAAATGTATTATTGTTTGAGTTGCCAATAACTGATTGTGGGGGTGAAGCCTTGAAAGTACTGGCCATGATATCACTAGAGGAGAGAAATCAATTAATGAGGCAAAGACCGGTGGTTGAACTACCAACCACCCCCATGAATGGGAGCATGGTCTAGCTGCAGGAAGTCATCCTAAAGTACCACAAGGTCTGATAGACCAGGTGGACCCGAGCTTCCTTTTGACAGAAGGAAGGTGACAATTATACACACGGAGGCAGGAAGAGAGGGAGACACCAGACAATGGAAGAAGCTCCCAAGGGAGAGGCACAAAACTCTCTAGCGAATCACGAAGAAAAAGGATGTGAGCTTGATGCCGAAGAGCATCTGAGAAACCTTGTCGAGGCCACAACTAAGTGAGAAAGCTCCGAGTTGTAGAAAATAGGACCCAAATAGAAGTTGAAATAGAGAGAGAGGACCCTCGAGAAATGTGAGAATTCCCTGGTGATATCATGGCTTGGCATGGGGGTGGCCAGAGTGCTAAGAATGAATGTCTCTGAGCCTATGGTCAGGTGGAAGGATGAAAACCCACGGTCAGTTGGTTGGTGGAAACCCGTAATGGATAAGTGATTTCCTACCCTGTGTAATTTAGCTGTAACTGTGTATGAATTGGTTATACTGTGCATGCTTTCAGGAATGTAAATGAATTCTTAATGGATATACTGTATCCCTTCTATCTATGCTTGGTTGTATAATTAGGCAAGTAAGGAATTATATGGGTCGGACATGACCTGTTCTCATAAATTATTGAGTTATGTAGCATCTTAAGCGAGAGCCACGAACCGTGAGCTCGTCGACCTTAGGTGTAGTTGCATGTACGATGGTTTACTCATCTAGTCGATCTGAGCCCCTTGGAGGATGAAGTTTGTTAAGATCATGAGAGGTAGTGTCGATATGCACAGGCTCTCTACGATCAAATAGAACCCTAGAACCCCTTGATGAAGTAGCACAGTAGTTGTGCTGAAGACTCTTCTAAGAGTCAAATCCAGGAGAAAGAGAGAAAACTTCTCAAGTCCTTCATAGATGACGAAGGTCAGGAAGGATAGCGAGTTGCAAATACTGAAAGAAAGTACCCTTACGTTTGCTAGATGAACGGACGAGATCCTTTCGTAGGATCTAAGGTCTGTTACGACCGCTAGATTAAAGGAAGGAATGTAGGCATTAATGCATCGACCCCTTTTAACCTTCGCAAGTAGCGAAGGAATCGGGACCGTAGATCTCAAGATCCATGGGAGTTACTTGGACCATCCATTTGTAGAGGACACGTGGCTGCCGATCGACATTTTGGCACCCAGGAAACCCAAGGGTAAGACCCTTGTCTTCACAAGTCGCGAAATCCCGGTATGTGAAATCCTGAAGCAGTGTAGTGTGAATTGATTTCAACATTTAGACACTCAGGAAAACCAATAGTATGGACCCCTTGTCTTCGCAAGTCGCGAAATCCCAGTATGTGAAATCCCAAAGCGGTGTAGTGTGAATTGATTTCGGCGTTTCGACACCCGGGAAACCCAATGGTATGAACCCTTCGTCTTCGCAAAGTTGGGAAATCCTGGTATGTGAAACTCCGAGTCGACTTAGTGTGAATAGGAATTTAGGGTTTGAAAAGGGAAGGGGACAACAGTTCACTGTTCTCTTGTGTCGCGAAATCCGAAGGCTCAGGTGAACAGGTGGCACATCCCAGATGTAGGAGCCACGTGGATGACAAGTGGTACATCCTAGAACAGGGGTCACGTGGAGGTGACAGGTGGCGTGTTCTTGTCACAGGGAAGGAGTCAACAACTCATTGACCTATATCGCTTTTTGGGGTTTGGCATTCCAAAAGGTAAGGAACACTTGCAACGGGAATTATGAAGTCGTGAAACCCGAAAGAGATAGGCGTTGAGACTTGCGTCCTAACCGAAGGTCACATGACACCGAGACAAAGGTGGAGCCGAATACCTTAGCCCATTTTGGATTTCGAGGTTTGAAGAGTCGAAAGACTCGACTCTCTTTCATTACGAACTCCCGGTTACCAAAATCCTGATATGGCCAGGACCGTCAGATTAGGGGGAGACTCACAACTGTCGATCTCCTCAAAGGTTAGATTTCAGGTTTCATGGTTTGCAGAGTCGAAAGACTTGACTTGCTTGTATCGTGAAGTCGCGAAATGCGAAAAGGCGCCTAGTTTTTTTGGCCTGTGGTCATAAACAATGATCACATGAAGGTGGACAAGGGAAGAACTAGCCTACGCTAGGCCCCCGTAGGACTTCAGGGATTTTGTGCCTCGAGAAGAGGCGAAAAACTTATTATGCCGTAGTGGGTGTGTGACAACAACCCACCTAATCAATACACATAAGTATTACTCACCTAAATGATGTATCCACATGGGGCGCACTAGTTGAATAATACCCTACCATGCTTATTAGTATGAGAGATTTTAAAATTACTTGAAAATTTTGCAATATATTGCTTGGTAATAAGGGGGTGAAATGGTATTTTAATATGTCTATGGATATATGTATGGGGGAGTGTATTTTAATTTTTATATGGATATGGATGATGATGATGATAATGATGATTAACGTCCACTAAGACCTAATTGGTTTATCAGACCTTAAGAGGGTAAGTGATTACTTGTGATTCTTTAGAATTTTGTTTCTATGGTCGAAAAGCATTAAGAGAAGCTTTCCAAGATCACCATACTTTTGTTGAGTTAAGAGGTTAGGAAGGTTGGTAGTGTGATCAATATTTTGAAAATGAGATCTAATATGGGTATAGGCTGGACAATCTATGAGAAAGTGCTTTTCATCTTCAACCTTCTTAGTGTCACAAAGGTGGCACACTCTTTCATCCCATGGTGTTTTAGGAATTGACCAACGCCCAGTTTCACTATGGAGCTCGTGAGAATTTGTTCTTATCTTAGAAATTCTTATTTTTTTCTTTACACTTGGAAAAACAAATAGATAATTTTGATCTTCTAGATTAGGGTTGATTACATCTTTATAATACCTTAATTTTCTTTTTTCCTCTAACTCTTTATCACACCACATTTTTTCCTTAAATTTTGATTT
>ML799140.1:246248-259086 GCA_009831015.1 Picea engelmannii
TTTAGGGTTAACCACTTTCCATAAATAGAAATTTCTCCAATATTTTATCATTTAAATATTCCTTCTTGATTTTCTCATCTTACTTTATCATTTCTTAATTTTTTCACTTCTCTTTATTATTTAAATAATCCACCTTGACTTTGGCACCTTAATTTATCATTTAAATAATGATTTCTTTTTTTAGGTCACTTTGACTTCTTTGACCTTGGGGGCTTCAAGCCTTCATGTGGGGGTCCTTCATCTTCGTAAGGCCATAACTCTCAAACCACGAGGAGTTATGTGACATTCCACATACCACTGGAAATGGAATGACAAGCACTATCCATATAGGATAGTTTCACCAACAATTTCCTTCATATTCATCTCATTATTCCACATACAAGCATGGGTCCTCCAGCCATTCTTCTAGGATAACTCAATTCGTAAAGCATCTTCCTGTGAGGGCTTTCACTATAAGGGGACCACTTTGGAGTTCATCCATTTGTGCACCTTATCAATCATGATAAAAAAATAATGAGAGCAAGGGTCCTCCAACCATTCTTCTAGGATAACTCAATCCGCAAAGCGTCTTCCCACGAGGGCTTTCACCATAAGGGGACCACTTTGGAGTTCATCCATTTGTGCACCTTATCAATCATGATAATACAATAATGAGTCATCTATACATTTTTCCAACAATGCATCATATACCAANTATCAATGACAACTCATTGATCCATCTTCATCATATCAATGACAACTCATTGATCCATCTTCATCTATGCATTCTCATCAAGGATAATACATATTATATTACATCAATCATCAATCAATCAAACACTTGACATCAATTAATGACATCAATCAATCAAACCATTGGCATCAATGACAACATGATCCAACATAATCACCATTGGCCTCTGTATCATGAGACTCTCCCCCATATCAGGCGGGACTTTAGATTCAACTCCTTCTTCTTCATTCTCATCCTAGACCAAGTTTAAACTAGGCTATTGTCCTAGCTTTGTCTCTTTCATGTTATAATTTGGGAATTCAAATGATCAATGACCCTCTACACCACACATGAAAGACACATAAGGTCCTTCTATTCCACCACCGTAACCTCTACCCCTATGAAATCTTCTTCCTCGTGGATGACTCAGGTTACCTTTTCGAGTATCTTCTTCTTTCTCAACTCCTTGGAATGAGTCACTTATGCCATAATTAAAACCACCATATGAGGCAGACGATGTACCCCTCCTTTATCCTTTATTCCTTTGAGAAATTTGTCAATTTTGTTTTTCCTCAGCCTTTAACTCTAATTGGCATGCCTCTTCCACACTTTGAACCCTATGCATGTTCAATTAATCTTGAATATAAAATTTTAAACAATCCACATATATTGCAGCCATTTTCTCATTAGTTTTCTAGTGATCCACATAAATGGACAACCGATTAAACTTGTTTGTGAGTTCCTCTATGGTGGATAGGTTTTTCTTCAAGTTTTGAAATCTATGAAAAAGGGTTTGGGCATAGTCTAGAGGCAAAACAATTTCTCGCAAATTTTTTTCCATCTTGCTCTAGTTCCTAATTTTGTATTTTCTTTTTTTTTTTCCGTCTTTTTGCACATGATCTCACCATATCATGGCGTGACCCTTCAACTTGGTGCATGAAAATTTCACCTTCTTTTCCTCTATCATCGATTGCCATTCAAAAAAAAATTCCATGGCATTCAACCAAGCTATTAACTCCTTTGGTTTAAGACTCCATGCATATTATGAAACTTCCATTTTGATCCCATGATTTCTCCCTTCTAGAGCCCTGAGCATCCTCTCTTCAAAATCCAAGTGCTCTAATTCTTCTTCTTCATGTTTTGTATGTTGATCTACATCTCCTCGGTCTATCTCCTCATCAGACACTTCTCTTTTTATTCTTCTCTCACTAACCACCACATTTTAAATATTTACTACTTTCCTTTAGAGGTTTTGTATATCTCTATTAATTTGAGCAAGACACCCTGCTCTTCCTCTTCCTCTCCCATCCATCTTCCTACTTTGATACGAGATGATGTAGCCAATAAACTTGGATTCATTCACAAGATCTAAAAACCATGCAAACACACGAGAGTGGAAAATAACTATGTGATCCATAATTGGATCCAAGAGACTTCCAGGTCTAGAAAAGGCTAAAAAATGAAAGTTAGAATTAGACGAAACCGGCTCGTCGCACTGATTCCGGACATATATTTACTTTCTCAAACGGGCTCCGTATGAGAGAGTTATCGCACTCTGATCATATTCCCAAACAACTAAAAAGTCAAAGGTCAAGTGGCAAAATGTCAATGTTGAAGTCAGCATGATTTCACCAAAGCTATTTCAAGACGTTGATGTGGAAGAGGCAGGTGATGACAAGTGGCGACCTGTGACTGGGCAGATGTTGAAGACTTGGACCAATAATATGCTGACACGTGGCATGTGAATTGTCAAATGTGGTGGTGCCACGTGGCCCAGGCATGGGAAGCCACGTGGCACCCAGTCATCAGTCGAAGTGGCAGGTTTAAATTTTTTTGGAGATTCATGGGTTTTGAACCCACGACCTATGTCCAAGTCAATGCTTTGGGAAACGACCAAACACCAATGAGCCCCACGTGCTCCTTGTTTTATTAACCCATTTTATTAATATATAAACTTGGTTATATATTATATGGAGGGCAAAAAGAGGCTGGGGATAAGCCCCAACCCACGGTTTATGTTGTTGCATATAACCACAAGGGCGCGGGTGCCATATACCTAACCACCAGCATGGGGCCATGGTTCAAGGGCTAACCACCTCCACTTTTGGTGTACACAACCAGGGCTATAACCAACAACTGGGGCACATATTTAGGACGCGGTCCTATGTTAAGTTAGCATGTGACCTATGATTATGGGAAATGGGCCAGCACATAGCCCTTTGGGTTGGCGCTTGGCCACATGTCTATCCATATGACCAAGTTTAGGGGCGCGTGCCAAAAAAAGGGGGCTTATCCCCAAATATTTGCAAATGTGGGTTTTTATTATAATGTTTTTGGATTTTAATTTGATTTTCAGGCCTGTTAATGGAGGATTTGGCCATTATTGGGAGATATTGGGCTTTTTTTGAGCCCAGATTTTGGGAGGAAGTTGGGGAATGATAAACAACTTCAGATATATATAAGCCAGGCCTGTTTGAGGCCATGGAGGGAGTTATATTAGAGTTATGTTGAAGCAAAGCTAAGCCAAATCCATTTTTATGTAGGGAAGTTGTTGAGGAGTAGATGCTTGCGGGCCATTTCTGGGAACTACACTCAATATTTTTCAGTGCCGTCAGTTGTGTTGGACTTCTGAGGTCGATAAGAAAACAATGAGACCAGTATGAGATCCATTTGATGTAAATTTTCTATACTTTTCAAGCATTGAAGAATTAATAAAGAAGCCCCCCCCACTGAGACAAAGGCCCGGAGACATAGGCAATTTTGTGCCGAACTCCATTATCACTTCTCTTGTTATGGTTTGTTGTTCTTATATCTTATGTTCAGATCTATAAATTGTTTTATGGATGTGATGTATTCTCTCATATTCATCCTCTTTCAATCGCTTCCTGAATGGTTAATACACACATGCTTAATAACTCAACCACAATCATTAAAAGATCTTTTCGGATCACCCTTCCATCTTCCTACTTTGATACGAGATGTTGTAGCCAATAAACTTGGATTCATTCACAAGATCTAAAAACCATGCAAACAAACGAGAGTGGAAAATAACTATTTTTTATTCCTTCTTCATCCTAACTATTACGATGGAATTTCAACCCCTTATAACTACTATCTGAGATTTTCGAAAACAATTGATTTTAGAAAAACAACTAATTTTAGAAAAAAAATGACTTATTTTAGGAAATTCTCACATGAATCTAAAACTAACCAATAAATAAGAGCTAACTAGAGAGACATTATTTTTCAACTCACTTTTATGATTAAGTTTATAAACTAAGAGATAATTGATAATTAAAAATTTAAAAATTCCCGTAAAAACACTAAAACCCCAATTTGAGGTTTTATATGAAGGAATTTGGCCCCGGAAAAGTGACAAGACGATGCCCGATTTGAATTATTAGATTGACATGGTAGTGAACGCTTTGAGACACAACTCCTTGTAAAATTTCAGACCAAACATATAACTAAGTCAAAATTTATGACCCTTGGAAATCCTCGCATCATATTTTTTTGTAGGCTAGAACACCCTCATCGCACCCTCTCATTATAATTTTACCCTTTGCCTCCTATATATATATATATATATATATATATATATACCAAGGATACCTAGTCTTACGATCATTTTTTCTCATCTCATATTGTATTCTAAATTGGATATATTGTAAAAGGAGGTTTCCCCCTCAAATTGGACTGTATTCATTTACTTTTTATCATTTTTTAAAGATTTGGATCATAACATTTGGTATCAGAGTATCTATCCTAACATTTTTCTTCTCCAAGCGAGTCATCTTAGATTTTTTTCTATAACCTTATTTTTTGGGGATGATTTTGATAGTGAGTCTTGAAGGTTACTTGGAATACATATCAAGGTACCTGTGTGACAAATTTCAACTTATGGCTCATTATTCTTTAGAAGATATAGCTTCTGGAAGATAGGGTTATTGACTCATGCCAAATTCATTTTTAAACTAGTAATCTTGGTATTTTCGCTATAACGATTTTTTATGGGAGGTTTCAAAATGTGAAACTTGGTGGAGACTTAGAAGAAATGTCCTAGTACAAGTGGTCCAAATTTTAGAATCAGGTATTAAATATTGGACATGTGACATTCTGTACAAGTTCAATCTCTAGAAAGTCCTAAAATAAACAAGGTTTGGGAAAGCTACCATAACATTCACTTGGCATATCAAATTTTGGTCAAACCAATGGAATTTTAGAGAATACATATTATAGTACTTCATGCCAAAATTTTAGACTTAGAAGGGCCAAAATTAGATAAATACATCAGAAGGAAGGTCGGCTAGGAGGACAAACTCCAAATTAAGGGTTTGAAAGGTATGTAACTTACAATTAACATACATGTTTATTGGAAGATATAATTTTGGTGATTCAAAATTTGTGATAAAGAGGAAAAATTGGAATTTTTTTTTTTTTTCGCATGGCTCCAAAGGCTCCTCCAAAATTTACTTCACCCACTAAACCTCACAAGAACTCAACCATGACTCAGGATGAAATCCAAGAGATTTATCACCAGATGGAAAAGAAGATCACTGCAAATAGGGAACACATGGAAAAGAAGATCATTGAAAATAAGGAAGAGATTAAAATAAATATGGATGAAATGGAAAAAAACATGGATAAAAAGATGGATGAGATGAAAAAAAATATGGATGAAAATAAAAAAGAAATACAAAAATCTATGAACTAATTGAAAACTTCCATGAACGAATTGAAAAATTCCATGTATTCCATGATCTTTCATGCTCTAGATGATAGGCTCCCTAATGGATATCTCAAAATACAAGGAATTAATGAAAATAAGGAGAACAATGTTGTTGAGACTCAATCATATATGGGGAGTATTTTATCACATTTGGAGAGAACAAATATTAAATCTTAAGGTCATGATAATTCATTACTTCAAGATCCACATCATCAAGGTTTTAGTACAATACCAAGGAACTACTTCATTCCAAAGATTGATATGAGGAAGTTTGATGGTAAATATCCTATAACATGAATATTCTAGATGGAGCAATTCTTTGATCTACACCAAACACCAAGACTACAAAAGGTACCTATTTCATCCTTGTATTTAGAAAATGATCAATTTGTGTGGTATCAATTGCTTTGTGAAATACAAAAGAATTATATTATCTCTTGGTCCATTTTTACGAATGAATTGATATCACATTATGGGGATATTAAGGGTAATACATTCTTTAGTCAATTGATAAATATTCAGAAAAAAGGTCCAATTACATATCACATTCAACAATTCCAAAATCTCAGTCTCAAGGTAAAGAGTATGCTTTTTTATATCTCTTTATGGGCACTTTAAGGAGAACATTCAAAATAAGGTGTGTCTCTTTGAACCTAAATCCATAGAGAAAGCTTTCAGTATGGCAAGGAAAGTAGAAAAAAAAATATGGGTACTAGAAGGGTGGCCACTGATAACTATAGAGATCACCATATTCCCTCTCCTAAACCAAAAAGGTTGACACTTCAACAAATGGATGAAAGAAGAGAAAAGGGACTAAGTTTCAATTACGACAATGAGTACAGTAAAGGGAATAAATGTAGTGAGAATAAATTATTCTACATTGACTATGAAGAGGAAGAATATCAATAATTGGAACCATCACAAGAGATATATCTAGAAGAGACTACTCCAAGGATATATTTTCATGCATTTATCGACATCGGTACTCTACAAACCCTCAACATACAAGGATACATCAAAACAAAAAAGGTAACAATATTGATTGATTCTAGTAGTAACCATAATTTCATCAATTGCAAATCAATAAAATATCTCAATTGCTTTATATATCTAGCACCAAATTTTCAAGTAATGATTGCATATGGAGGTACCATAAATTTCTTTGGGAAGTGCCATAGTATTAAGCTCAAAATGTGGGAGTATTTTTTGGATAATCTCATGATTTCCATCCAAATGGGTGGTGATAATGTTGTATGAGGGTTCCAATGGTTAGCATCACCCCAACCTCCCCACGGGCCTAATCATTGGGAACAATGGCCTTCAATTTTCAAGATATTTTCATGACATTTTCCTCAGATGGTAAGGAAATTGAGATTAGAGTTATCCAAGGGAAACCATTTAAGGTGATACACTCTAATAGCATGACAAAGTTAATAAAAAAGGGAAAACATGGTGTAATTTCACAATTATGCTCACTTTGTGTTCAAACATATATTTCTTCTTCTCCATTAGATCTCCAAATAGTTATCAACAACCATTCCAATGTATTTGGTGAAATCCCTAAGGGTATTACACATGCTCGGGATCATGACCTTGCTATTCATTTGCAACCAACAAGTGTACCTCCTAACATTAGGAATTACAAGTATCCATATGCACAGAAGAGTGATATTGAGCATATGATCAAGAAATGTTAGAGGCTAACATCATTTAACATATCCAAAGTTATTTCTCTTCACCAGTGGTGATGGTTACAAAAAGGATGGTTCATGGTGTATGTGTCCAGATTATAAATAGGTCAACAAAATGACCATCAAAGATAAGCTTCCTATTCATGTCATTGATGAATTATTAGATGAATTACACAAATGAAAATTCTTTACTAAGTTGGATTAAAACAACTTTTAGAACACATGAATTTCATAATGAGCTTTTGGTTATGCCATTTGGACTTACTAATGCACATTCAACATTTCAAATCTTGATGAATTATGTTTTGATCCATTCCTTATAAAAATTTTGTTAGTATTTTTTGATGACATAGTAATATACAACAAATCTTGGGAAGATCATGTACAACATGTTGACAGAGTATTACAACTATTGGAAGAGAAACAACTTTATGAAAATCCTTCCAAGTGTTCCTTTGGGGTTGAAGAAGTGGAATATTTGGGTCATATTATATCTCATGAAGGTTTAAATGTGGACGCTAACAAAATTAAAGCTATGAGGGAATGTCCAATTCCCAAAACTTCAAGAAACTTAGAGGATTATTAGGATTGATAGGCTGGAAGAGAAACAACTTTATGAAACTCCTTCCAAGTGTTCCTTTGGGGTTGAAGAAGTGGAATATTTGGGTCATATTATATCTCATGAAGGTTTAAATGTGGACGTTAACAAAATTAAAGCTATGAGGGAATGGCCAATTCCCAAAACTTCAAGAAACTTAGAGGATTCTTAGGATTTATAGGCTATTACCACAATTGTTTCAAGAACTATGGTAAAATATTAGAATCTATAAAAACATTATTAAATAAGGAAGCATTTTATTGGACTGAAGAAGCAACTAATGATTTTGAAAAACTGAAGGAGTCTGTGTACAACTCCCATCCCAACCACACTTGACTTTACAAAAACATTTATTGTGGAGTGTGATGCCTCAAGCTATGGAATTGGTGCAATTTTAATTTAAGAAGGAAGACCCATTGTCTTTGAAAGCAACCAACTTAAAGGAAAAGAAATAGTCAAACCCATTTATGGAAAAGAAATATTGGTCATACTACATGTTGTTTATAAAAGTCACTCTTACCTAATAGGAAGGCACTTCAAAGTAAAAACAGATCATGATAGTTTGAAGTACTTCTTGGAACAACTATTATCATCCTAAGAGAAACAAAAATTAGTTATAAACATCATAGGTTATGACTTTGAAATTATCTACAAAAAATGAAAACAAGATGTTGTGGCACATTCCCTTTCAAGGAAAGAAGAACAAATAGAAGGTTCACTATGTGTTATTTCTATTCCACAATTTGATTGGGTGGAAGAAGCAAGAATAAAATGTAAGCAAGATCAAGAAGTATGCAAGATAATTCAACAACTAAAATAGGACTCGAGTTCATTAGATAATTTTGTATGGAATAATGATTTTCTATGGTACCATGATCGCCTATATTTATGTAAGAATTCCCAACTCAAATAGAAGGTCCTTTTGGAATTGCACACCTATTCTATAGGAGGACATTTAGGATTCTTGAAAACATGCCACAAGATCAAGATGGAAATTTTTGGGAAGACCTTAAAACTGATGTTCAATAGTTTGTGTCTGAATGTTTGGTTTGAAAACAAAATAAGGGAGAGACAATCAATATGCCAAGTCTCCTATAACCATTAGCTATACCAAGTCAACGTTGGGAATAAGTTTCAATGGATTTTGTTACAGGTTTACCCAAATCTGAAGGAACGACTGCCATCATGGTAGTAGTGGATCAACTGACAAAGTACATTCCCATTTTTTCTCTCTTTAACATCCTTTTAAATAAAGTATAGTGGTTGCAACATTCATGGATACAGTTCAAAATCTACATAGAGTCCCCAAGATTATTGTAAGTGATAGAGATCCATTTTTCACTAGAAATATTTGGAGTGAATTATTTTCTTTTTTGGGTACTCAATTGGCTCAGAGCTCGTCTTACCATCCTTAATCCGGTGGGGAAAACTAAGATTGTGAATAAATGTATAGAATAATATATTCATTTCTTTGCATCTGATAAACATACACAATGGGTCAAGTGATTTCCCTTGGCGGAATGGTGGTATAACACATCCTTCCATACTTCACCAAAAATGTCCCCATTTCTATCACTTTATGGATATCATCGTCCATCCATTACATCACCCTTGAAAGAGAATACAAAAGCTCAAGTAGTGGAGGACCACATAGGGAACCAACAATAGTTTCTCAAACTATTTAAGGACAACTTGGTTATGGGACAAAATAGGATGAAACAACAAGCTGATCAACATTGCAGTGAAAGAGAATTTGAAGTGGGGCATTGGGTATTTCTGTGACTACAACCATATAAAAAAATGTCCCTCAATAAAAAAAAAGAGGTACAATAAATTAGCACCCAAATATTATGACCTCTATAATGTTTTGTAAAGGATTGGAAGTATGGCTTAAAAATTGGAGTTGCCTCCATATTCATGTGTACATTCAGTCTTCCATGTTTCTTTCTTAAAGATGGCCACCAACAAGAATATCCTATTCCTGGAATATGTTTCTTTCTTTATTTCTAATTGATCCCCCAAAATGAATCTCCTCGACGATACCTTTCCAACGAGCTATCATGCGTCCCAAACAAAGCTTTTATGCCAAATTTACACCCCTTAGAAGTTGATACACCAAACTACCCAAAACGGGGTCCACAAAATTGTTGGCTTTTGATCTTCTGGGGTTAGGGTTTTAAAGTTTCTCTATGATAAAAATGCCTTTGGAGCCTCATTGTAAAATCATCTTCTTGTGAATGCGAGTAGCCATCACATCTCTTCTCAGAGATAAGTTGCCACCATTCTAGCGAGTCTTTCACTCTGTATTTTTACAGTCTTTGCACATTTTCGTTCATTAATAGAAAATTGTGTATTACTGTATCTTTTTGTTTATGGTTTCATCTCTGATACATTTATGTTATATTATTGGATATCCAAGATATCTATGTACATTTCTTTATTATATATCCACTTTCATTTCGTGCCGAGAATAATCCAGATCAGTGGGCGTAAGTGGATCCTTGGAGGAAATCTTTCCTATTGTACTGTGCAGCTTCATGTTGTCCATGCCTAGCCTAGAAATCCCTTTCCCAGTGGAGTTTAGTTCTAGCTCGGGGGTGACCCACTACTGAGAGTGATGAGCAGTGTGGTCTAAGGCTGGGAGGTTCATGGAAGTTCTGCATGCAGTTGGTGTACTTCAATTAAGAGATAAGTATCTTTTTTGTGCTTAATGGTTAAATGATGTATTTAAGTGCATGTCTGTGATTCTTGTAATAATATCATGTGTTTCATTGCATGTATGTTTCCATATTATCTCTTTCATTTCCTTTTAATTTTATATGTGAGTATTTCTACAAAAGAGCTCTGTTTGAGGTAGCGTGCCCCCGGCATGGGTGGTTGGGGAATGTTACAAATTGGTATCAGAGAAAAAAAATGTTTACTCAATGATGATGTCCGTCCTGTTGGTGGCTGGGGATGTCACAAATTGGTATCAGAGAAAAAATATGTTTACTCAGTGACGATACCTGACCTATTGGTGGATGGGGATGTCACAACATTCCTTTCAACATCAACATCGATTTCTAGGTATGCTACAATATCATGATTCTCATTACCTTAAAAATGATTAGCCTCATATGGGACAAAGAAAGTCATTATTTCTCTATTCTAACATTGACCTCCCTAATATTTGACATCAACATATATACATATCAAGGTGGGTCTTACTTAGCGATAGTTGGAGTTCTTATTATTAGCTAAAGACCTTTGAACTTGACAATACATCAATGCCTCCGATTCATGAACACCCATCACAATTGTTCACCCCAAGTTTTAGGGAAAGTTCTCATCTCAGAACCATCATTTGTTGTTATTGACAACCCAAGGGAACCACATTTCTCTACTCGATCAAGATTTCAATTACAATTATCATTGTAAATTATTTATGGTTTTGGCAGGAGCATGGGGCATGCCCACCTCATTCGTATAAATATCCTTATTCTTTTTTAGGGTAGTATTTTTACAAGTGGATCTCTCTTTTTCCCTCCGAAGGATAGTCCTTGATTCTCTTGAACCTGAGCTATGCATTATATTTTATTCAAATGTAAAACTGGTTGTCTATCCCTTACTCTGTGAGTAGTTGTCTCGGGATAGTGTACCTAAATTTGAGTAGTTTTTCCTATGGGAAAAGTGGGCATGAAAACTTAAGTGCTATTTCTGGACTTATGAGTAATATTTGTTGTACTTTTTCTTTACACTCTGTCTCTCCTAGAAGAAAGTTACTTCATTCCTGGATATCCACCCAACAACTTCTTTCCTTATAACCTTCCATAGAATACCTTCCTTGGAAAGTCTGATATGAATGCCTTCACTGAATAAAACTCCTGAGAATTAGGATTTAAAGTCTTAAGCAAGACCTTACCAGACTTTCCTTCAACCTTAATTGAATACCTTCAAATATCAACATAATGTTAAGCCCTAATATTGGCTCATTACCCCTTAATTGGAGCATATTATATTAGTAATGTTATTTTATTTATGTCAGCTTTAGGCCATTAGTTGTAATTATACCTCCTAGTCTCCTATATATACCAAGAGACATTTTCATTTTGAGTCATCTTGTACTTGAACATTTAAGTGGGGTAAAAGGAGGTTGCCCCCTCGAAGAGGCTTATTATCTAAAATTATCTCTTTTTCAAGGTGTTGAGTACTTTTTCTGAGGTTTTTCTATGCTATATTGGTATTTGGTTCTTAACATATGGTATCAGAGCTCAAGGTCTTGGGGTTTCACTGCTACATATGAGACACCTTGGAATTTTTGCTATAACTATTTTTCTACAACGTTTCATAAGAAATGGCTTCAGGATATTTAGAATACAGATCAAGGCACCTTGGGTTCAAAATTCATCTCCCGAGGCCTTATACTTTCGGAGATACAGCCTGTACAAGATAGGGTTCTGGAATCATCCTAAAATGATTCATTGCAGAATTTTCTCTATAAAAACTTTTACGTAACGTTTCATACCCTAAACTTCGGAGGATATTTACAGAAATTAGTAAGGTATCGGTGGTAAAAAGTTCATCTTCTGGGTCATCTTAAATTTGTAGATACACCCTGTGTAAGATATGGAATTTGACTAGTCCTATTGACTAGTCTCAAGAAGGTGTTCCAGGTAAAACAATCATAACTTATTCCTAGAGTATCCAAATTGAGTGGGACTGGTTTCATTGGATCGTGGACAATCTGTAGTATTTCTGGTACGAGTTTCAGAATTTTATATGAATTATTTTGTGCGGGGAACACTATACAAGTGAGATCTACTGGAAAGGACAAAAATCGACAAGTTGTGGGGAAGTTACCATAAATTCCACTTGGCACATCCAATTTTGATCAGACCTGTGGCATTGCAGAGAAGAAATATTAGAGAACTACATAAAAAAAGTTCCATACCCAGAAGGGCTAAAGCTTGGGAGATACAATAGAAGAAATATTGTCTAGCAGAACCACCTCAAAATCAAGGTTCAAAAGTGATACTTGGACAACATGCCACCAAAAAAGGGAACTTCTACACCAACTAAGCCTCCAGAAAATCCTACTTGGACTCTTGATGAAGGTGAAGAAATGCGTA
>ML799140.1:263226-293917 GCA_009831015.1 Picea engelmannii
TTGAATCATCTTGTACTTGAACATTTAAGTGGGGTAAAAGGAGGTTGCCCCCTCGAAGAGGCTTATTATATGAAATTATCTCTTTTTCAAGGCATTGAGTACTTTTTCTGAGGTTTTTCTATGCTATATTGGTATTTGGTTCTAAACACATAAAATCATGTAGGAATATAGGAATACAAATTAGGAAGGGTGGATTAAGACCCCCTTTCCTCTAATGGGTGTGGTGGGACAACACTGAGAATAACATGTTTTATTGACTCGTTGACCAATCTACTTTATATACGTCATTATGTTTAGCATCGTGATGCTTGAATAATCGATCGCAACAAAAAGTCACTACACCAATAAAAAGAAATGATGATGTATTTAAGTTATACATTTTCTCCTAACCTCACATATCAAGGGGCATGTGTTATCACCAAAAAATCTGCTCAATAATCTATACAGGTGATCACCGAATAAGTCATCAGTTTAATACACCAAAATGGAATACTCTCATCATTAAAAGGATTTATTCAAAAAAGAAAAAAATGTGGAAAGTGGGTTTTTATGAATTTGTGCGACCTGCCAAAACATATTTTGTGCCATTAGTGCACAATAACAAGTGATATCAAATAAAATTCCACATTATTCACACACTTCAACGTGAGTTTCTTCATCGAAACCTGCATGGATCTGACAGACGACACATTAATAAGGTCGTTTATATATATCAGATGAACTCAATTCATATGCACCTGAAGGGAATGCATCTTCATCTCTAAGAATAGCTTAAGGACCGCTCAAATGGTAGGGGATCCACCCCTATGAGGGATCCCCTTTCACACTTCCAACTAGACAAATAAAAACTTGAAGAGAGCCTATGTAAGAATTCCATGAGTATTCATTAAGAAGAAACAATCAATGTATTGTTATGTTGTTGGTTTGATCTCAGATAATCCTCTTTTCTCTTAAGTTCATTCACATCTTCATAACTAATCCTATTTTGTGTACCAAACCTTTGAGCTCGGGTGCATTTCTTCACACCATTTTTACTTTCTTTTGAGAAAGAGAGAAGAAATTGTTCTAATAGGAACACGAACAAAAAGACCCTCCCAAGGCAGAGTGGGAGAGCTCATTTGTTCTGATACTACTCTCTCAATTGTTATCCATTAAAATCTTCTACATTGGTAACCACTCTTGATCGTATTAGATTTTTTTTTAGCTCTTGTGTTTTATGTTTCATGCATATACTTCTTTATCTTTATTTTCGTTATACATAATGTTATGCTTCACTAACCCTCTAACTCTATTAAGTGTGGTGATACTACCTACATTAACATGACATGGATGTTATTTGCTCACTCTTGTGAAAAATTAGGATGAACAACAATGTTCATTTCTATGAACTTATATTGAATTACAATTTTTTAATGTTAAATTAACATTTGTATTTAGTTATTTATTTAGATATATATAATTAAATTGTTCATATTAAATAATAATAAAATATATTGAAATAAAAATATGTCAAAAATGTTTTTTTCTAATAAATATTAAAATGAAAGGTTAATAAGAAAAATAAGAAAAGTAAAAAAAACTAATTTTAAATTTTTTAATCATTTAGCTGATCATAAAGTACATAGTAAAAGAATATACAATACACTGTTGGGTAGAGCAAGCATAAGCTTAAATAAATTTAGTGGCAAATAACAAGAGATCACAACAACCACACACATAAAGAACACAACGATACAATGATTTTACCTGGAAAAACTCTTTAGAAAGGAAACATCTATTGGGCAATGATAATCGATTTTCTTATTGTTCAAGGGAGAATTACAACAACCAAACTCAGACTTACAACCATCTCTCACACTCATCCCACACTCCTCTATGGGCTTACATCAATTATGGCCTTCCAATAATTACATAAATTTAATTTGCACCTAACCAATTCTACTTTTAGTTGATTTGATCAACAGGAGCCAGATAGGCAAGAAATCTACCCATATCAATAATCAATAAGAAATTAGTTGGCACTATTTCAACATATACTGAGTAATTCTTCATGAGTAATAATTAGTAATAAATATATTAAAATAAATGTATGACTTCCTGTAGGTTTCCTTTAAATTTCCTTTAATTATTTAAACCTATTAAATTTATGTTTTCCTGATGACTTCACATCATCCTCATAGGTATCAATTACCAAAAAAGAGGTGGAATTGGCCCCTCAGTCTGCGCCTTGTGCCTAAAAGCTGAAGAATCTGCCACACACCTTTTTGTAGAATGCCATATCTCACAACTTATTTGGGCCAATGTCCTCTCAACATTGAGAATTGACAATGATTGGAAGAGATCCACCATTGAAGAAAATTTAAAACACTGGTTCTTCAAACTTACTAATTTAAGACACATTCCATTTTTTATTATGTGGGACATATGGAAATACAGAAATAAAATTCTGTTTGAAAACTGAAAAAAGAATGATCCCTGGATATACAAAAAAAATCTCCTCTCCATTAAAGAACATCCATATAAAGAAAAAGCTGACAAATTAGAAGTTTTACTGAACCCAATCTACTTCAATGACAATCCATTTGGCTTCTTTGATGGTGCAGCTGTAGAAAAAAAGTGTGGCATAGGTATATATTTAAAAATCACACCCAGACACACTATCAAAGAACATTTTGTTGGAGGAACAGGGAATAATATGAAAGTCGAGCTGATGGGATTGTGGGGAATCCTTCTACTTTCCACACATTACTCTATTAAAAAATTAATGGTAGTAGGCGATTCAAAGGTCACCATTGACTGGATAAATGACAAAGCCAATCTAGATCTTAACTATCTCAGCCATTGAAAGGAGAAGATCAACACATTAAAGAAAGGTTTTGAGACCATAAATTTCATGCACATCCACAAACAGTTTAATAAAGTTGCGGACAACTTGTCCAAAAAGGCTCTCGATGATACTCTAGGGTGGTTATTTTTCGAAGAGCTCCTCAATGGATCTACCGTTAGATCCGGGGAATTACACATCCTATAAGGTGGTTTTAACCATAAACAACTATTGGGTTATACATTGTTTTAGCCAAATAAAGTGACCATAGGATATCACAGGTGGTTTATAACCAAAAACAACTATTGGGTTATACATTGTTTTAGCCAAATAAAGTGACCATAGGATACCACAGGTGGTTTTAACCAGAAACAACTATTGGGTTATACATTGTTTTAGCCAAATAAAGTGACCATAGGATATCACAGGTAAAAGCTGTAAAAAGAGAATAAATATCCAATACATGGAAGATACAACTATTGTAAATTGAATGTTTCATTTGATTCTAATAAAAATAATAGTTCGCCTGAAAAAACATAAACTTATAAATACAAAATATTCTTTTAAATGAAATATTTTATTTGATCTTTAATAAAAAAATATTTATTTTAAAAAAACGGATATCTAAATTTCATTAATATATTGCAATATCCTTTTTATATTTAAAAAAAATATATAATTTTTTAATAATATCTTATGTAATTATAATAAAAATCAAAATATCTTCTATACATCAAATAAATAAAATATTAAAATTACATTATATCAAATTTGATACACCACATAAATAAAATATTAAAATTAGATTATATCAAATTGAAATTTTTTTATTTAATGTATAAAACATTTATTTTTTAAACATTAAATATTCATTTCATTTGAAAGAAGTAAAAGTAATAAAGTGAAAATTAACTTAAAAAATTTATTTCAATCTTTTGCTTTATTTATGAAAACGATTCCTTCAATTTCGATTTTGGAAAAAAATATAAAATTAAAAGTTTTTCATATGTATTTAGATTTCACAATCATTATATTGTGATGATTCTTTTTTTTAAAGAATTAATTGAATTAAAGATAACTTTCCAATATATATAGTGAAATAAGGCTAGAAGCCATTACAACAATAATATTCATTATAAATTTAATATATCATTTATGGAAATTGAACAGGTAGAGAAAATAACAATTATTCCTCACTACCATCCAAACAAAATCAAATAAAAAAAATGATGCAGTAATAAAAAAACATAAATATATATACAAATTATTTTATTATTATTTTTTATTCAGTAAATCTAAACTTAAATCTGTTTATTGGATATCATTGGATATAGAGAAAAATAAAAAATAATAATTCAGACTTTGCT
Organism: Picea engelmannii; assembly: GCA_009831015.1. NCBI lineage: Eukaryota > Viridiplantae > Streptophyta > Pinopsida > Pinales > Pinaceae > Picea > Picea engelmannii. The sequence goes on from ML799140.1 coordinate 267,418, forward strand.
CCATACCCATTCTACATAGAACAAAATCTGCAATCAGCTCATTGGATATGGAAAAAAGTCAAAAGTAATGGTTCACTACAATTGACTTTGCTCCATACCCATTTTACATAAAACGGAATCTGTAATCCGTTCATTGGATATGGAAAAAAGTCAAAGACAATAGTTCACTACCATTGACTTTGCTCCATACCCATTCTACATAGAACGGAATCTGCAATCAGATAAGTATTGCCATTCAGTGGTACATCCGTGAATAAAGGAGGAGTCTGCGTATTGAGTCAGTGCGGGTGTGCTGGGCGACCAGATCAGTGCAGATGTTTACCATTTAGTACCTGTTCACTGTGGCTGCTTGGGAGGAATCGAGCCGCTGTTGGAGGTTTGCATTGCACGTAAAGTGAGCTGTGGTAGTCTAATTTCGCTGCAGCCACAAAATCGTTGCGCAGAGTATTGTATGGTTGCTGCCAACCAGAATTAAGATATATACCCTGCCATTAAACATTGAAAGGGTCTAATATTTTCCCTGTGCACAGGCCTCGGAACGAGCTGCTTGCATGTGAAGGAATTTTTTTTATTCTGTCTTACAGTCGCCAACTTGGAAGAGGAATATCGCTGGAGGTATCTGGTTGTGGTTAATTTGTTAAAGGGAGCTGCCGAAGGAGTTGAGAAACCTGTAGATCCGCTCAGAAAGGAGACACATCGTGAAGTCACCAGCTAGAGAAATAATCACAACAATTTAAAAAAGGGAGGTTGTTATGAAACGAGCAGTGGGAAGGTGTGTGCTAGAGCATTTTTTAATTTGGTATAGTTTTTCTATCACAGTTTTTGTCTTCTGTGTAATTTACTAATTTGCAGTTCAAGAGCTGTGGCAATTGTTTTTGAGGTATGATTAAAATGGCTAAGTCTTTGGTGAAAACATACTTAACTGAAGCAACCAAGTTAAATGGAGAAAATTATATGAATTGGAAATTTAAATGCAAACATTGATGGAAGGATACAATGTCTTGTCCATTGCATCCTGTAAGGAAGTAAAACTCGATGCCTCCGCAGGTGCAACAACTGCATCAATTCAAGACAGGGAGAAACCTGAGACAAAGGAGAAAGTGTTGCTAATAATATCTGTAAAAGACAGTGTCATACGACATATCAAAGACTGCACTACATCCACTAAGACATGGACAACTCTCAAAGACTTGTACTAATCGAAGAACACAAATCCGCTTCTTTCAGGACGAAAGAAAATGATAACATCACTGATTTGATTTATAGAATCAAAGATGTTAAATATAAATTTGGTAATATAGGTGAAACAATATCTAGCACTGATTTAGTCACCATAACCTTAAATGGCATGCTAGAAGAATACCAAATGTTTATCACAGGGCTCGCAACAAAAGAAAATGCTCATATTTTTGAAGAGTTGGTAGGTATACTAATGCAAGAGGAAGAAAGGTGAAATAAACTTAATCAAAAGACTCAAAGTTCTTATCTAGCATTAATGGTGAAAGGGAAAGCACCTTTCAAAGGAAAGCAATGGGAAAGAAACAAGGGGAGTAAGCCACCATATGGAAAGCCATCATATGCAAAGCCACAATAAGGTATGACACCACCAAAGTTTGATGCTAATGTTAAAAGGAAAGATACATGTTATTACTGTGGAAAATTTGGACACCATGCTAGAGACTGCTATAGAATTTAATATCATGAATCCAAACATAGAAACATAAGACATACTAGTAATTTGGCTGATGGAGGAGAAACAATGAATGATGAATTCAAAAATCTCAGATTATTATTTTAGATGTTTCTTTGTCCTCTGAAACAGATGTATCAAATGCATGGTATGCTTATTTTGGTGCATCCATACATATGTCTTGTAATAAGGACTAGTTTGCAAATTATCATGAAACAAATAATGGTGCTAATATATATCTTGGGGATGATTTCTCACATCAAGTTAAAGGATATGATGATGTATCTGTCACATTACCAAATGGTTGTGCTAAATAGACTCAAAATGTGATGCATGTGTCTCGCATCAAGAAAAGCTTAGTCTCCGTCTCTTCCATAACGTATCAAGGTTTGAAGGTATAATTTTTAAAGTCACATTGTGTAGTAAAAGACATGCATGATCAGTATAAGATTGTTGCTACATGAATCAAAGTTGGCAGTTGATACAAGCTTGATGTGAAGAACAAAAATCATCAAGCGTTGGCATCCACAATCATGACAATAGAGGTTTTATGGCACCAAAGGTATGGCCACCTTAACTATTATGATTTATTACTACTTCAAAAATAAGGAATGGTAGAAGGAATTCCAATGCCTAAGAATGAATACTGTAAATGTGAAGGGTGTGCATTAGGGAATATGCAGAGAGAAAAATTCCCTACTCATACAGATAAGAGAAAAATATATATTATTGAACTTGTACATACAGATGTGTGTGGTCCTATGCAGAAAAAATCACTTGGTGGATCCTATCATTTCTTGATTTTCATTGATGATTGCACAAAATATACATGGGTTTATTTTCTAAGAAATAAAAATGATGTATTTGAATACTTTAAAGAGTTTAAAAATATGGTTGAGAAACAAACAAGGAAATACATCAAGATCCTCTGGATCAAGGGGGAGAGTATACATCTAGTGCATTCATCAAGTACTGCAAAGCTCATGGAATTGTCCAACAATATATCATGCCTCATACTCCATAGAAAAATGGAGTAGTTGAGAGAAATAACAGAACCATAGTGGAATGTGCATGGAGCATGTTACAAGGTAATAATATTTCAAATGGATTTTGGGCTGAAGCTATTTGTACTACAATTTATTTGAAAAATCGATGTCGTACTAAAATCTTACACCATAAAACTCTTTTTGAAGCTCTTTATGGTTATAAATCAACAATGAGCCATTTAAGAATATTTGGAAGAAAATCCTTTTCTCATGTACCTACAAAGGATAGGACAAAATTAGAAGCAAAATCAATCAAGTGCATTTTTATTGGTCACTGTTCTGATCACAAATCATATGAGATGTTTGATCCCTCCACACATAAAGTTTTTGCAAGTATATATATGTTATTTAATGAGCATGCAGATGAAGTTCATAAGATGGATAGTTATGATGCATGGCATATTCCTTATGATCATGATGAAAATGTCTAAGAAGAAGCAGAACAAGAACATAAATAGGAGGAGGAACTCGGTGATATGAGCACTAAAAGCAACCAAAGTACACCAAGAGGAAGAGTAGAGTCACCACCAGGAAGAGGAAGATGTGAAAGCAATGAAGCACCAAGGATGTCATCATGCCAAACTCATCTACCTGAAAGGTATAGAGACTATGCTTTGAAACTGAAGTAATAAATGTTATAGAAACTTTGAATTTTAAACAAGCTAACGAACATAAAGAATGTAGAAATGCAATGAAGGAAGAGTATGATTCCATAATGAAAAATGATACTTCAGAATTAACGTAATTACCCAAAAATAAAGTTCTTATAGGATCCAAATGGATGTACAAACTCAAATTTAATGCTGACGGAAGTATAAATAAATTTAAATCCTGATTGGTTGCAAAAGGATATTCAAAAAAAGAGGGAATAGATTATGCGGATACCTTTGCACCCATAGCTAAGATAAATACAAGTAGGTTAATGATTTCATTAGCTACAAAACATAACTAGAAACTTCATCAGCTAGATGTTAAGTCTTCTTTTCTAAATGGGGAACTAAAGGAAGAAGTACGTCTTGTTCAACCAGAAGGATTTGTAAAAGAAGGTTAATAAAATATTGTTTGCAAGTTAAAGAAATCCTTATATGGACTAAAACAGGCACCACGATCTTGGTATATGAATATTGATTATTTCTTTGTAGAGAAAGGTTTTATGAAAATTATGAGTGACCCTAACTTGTATATCAAGTCGGATCGGGAGTGACATGTTTCTTTCATTTCCTTGTATGTGGATGATCTCATTATAACAAGAAATGCATCTCGGTTGATTGATGAAATTAAAAGACAATTGTCACAGGTTTTTGAGATGAAAAGCCTTGGTGAATTGCATTATTGCTTAGGTCTAGAAATATGGAGAACATTTGGTCAAACACTGGTCACACAGAGAAAATATACAAGAGAGCTTCTTAAAAGGTTCAATATGAATCAATGTAAATAAATATAAACTCCTTTAGAATAGAATGCTAACCTCCATAGTGATTATGGAACGAAATAGGTCAATGGTACATGGTATCGCCAGTTAGTGGGAAGTCTAAACTATCTCACTACAACTAGAACATATATAGAATATTAAGTTAGTGTCCTGAGTCAATTCATGGCCAAGCCTCATGTAAATCCATTGGTTAGTAACAAAGAGAGTACTTTGATATCTAAAAGGGACTGCTAATTTTGGTATTAAATATACTAATGAGTTTGATGTTAAGTTGAAAGGTTATTCTAATTCAGATTGCGTCAGAAATCCTGACTACACAAAATCAACCATAGGATATACATTCAACATTGGATCGGGAATCGTGTCATGGAGCAGTAGGAAACAACCAAATGTTTCTTTGTCATCAACTAAATCTGAATACAAATATTTGTGTAGTTCTACTTGTGAGGAAGTTTGGTTGAGGTGAATTCTTGAAGATGTAGGAGAAGAAAAAAAAGATCCAACAATTATCAAATGTGATAACCAAAGTTCCATCAAACTAACTAACAATCCTGTGTATCATGCTAGATCAAAGAATATTGAAGCACATTATGATTCTGTAAGAGAGAAGATACAATCAAAATAAATTGAATTAATATGTTGTAATACAAATGAAAATGTGGCAGACATTTTCACAAAGCCTCTTGGAAAGGAAAAGTTTGAAATATTTAGGAATCAATTAGGTGTTGTAAAGAACTCATTTCTCCATTAAGGGGGAGTGTTAGAGAATAATGTATAAATTTGTTATGTTGTATATTTTTTAGGGATTCCATATCTCTTTTTGATTTGGAGTAGATTCAGATCCACATATGTAGGAGTTAGTTGATTGCTTCAGAAACTATAAATGTAATACCTCATTTGATGAATTTATGGAGTGAGTGATACAATTTGGTCCCATGTTTCTTTGTGCATCTACATTTTTTGCTCAATCTTAATACTTCTTCCTTGTAATTTCTGAGCAAAGTGTAGAGGTTGTAGAGAAGGAACTGGAAGTATGAATTGCAATGAAGAATGTTATTCATTCATTCTATCAACTGGAGAGATCAATTACAATGAAGACTACTATTCCATTCATTCTATTGAAGACTGCTCGATTTGTCCCTCAAATGGGTAGTAAATGCATCACTCATAACTTTATATGTAAAAGTGAATACAAAACCCTTCACATGTCCATTTTTCGAGTGGGGTCTAAAATGGGAAATGGAAACAATAGCGAACATTGTTAAATAGAACGGGAGGATGCATGACTAAATTTATGGTGGAATCAAAATTTGGTAATGTATGTCAAATAAAAAATGATGCAATAATAAAAGAACATGGATATGCATAAAAATTAGTTCACTATTCTTTATTCAGTGATACATCCATTTATACACAAACACAATTGCAGAGTCTTAGTAAAATCCTTTAATCTTCTACACTAATAGACTTCCACTCTTTAAATCATTAACCTACATCTAATAACACATATTTCCTCTCTTAAAAACTAAGTTCTCCACATACACAATTGATTCCTAAATTGTAGTCTATTACATTTATTAACCAGAGCATTATTCACCAACACCCCTGTTGGAATACTAAGAGGGCGGGGGGGGGGTGAATCAATATGAGCACTTTTTACCACTTTCAATCACAATATCAATAATATTCAATATTTTATCACTTACACATTTAGTTGATATTTCATGAACATATAACCACAAGGAGTATCATTCAACAACACATAATAAACAACCACAGATACATAGTACACTAGAATTTACGTGGAAAACCAAATGGAAGAAAACCACATAATGTTTTCTTATATATATATCAAGAATACATTCATAGGAAGCAAAAACTTCCCAATTCTCTAGCAACAACTGAAAGGAGAATCTAACCCCCTATTTATAGGATCCAACCTCAAGGGAGATACAACACCATGAATTCTCTGGCTACAACTGGAAGGAATCTCCAACTCCCTGCGTTCTCAAGCTCCAACCAAAAGGAGGATACACCCCTCTAATTTACAATATCCAACCTGAAGGAAGTTCCAACTCCTTGTATTCTCTGGCTCCAACTAGAAGGAGGATAGCACCCCCTTTCCTCTCCCCATCCTTTTGCCTTGAAATATAAGTGTATACCAAACTGTCACTACCACTAATACTGTCACTACCATTGTCTCATCAACCTGTAATCAACATGTCATCCAACCTATCACTGTCACTGTCACATCAATCTATAACTAATCATAAACATGTCACCGTTAACCTATCATTGTCAGTGTCACATCAATCTGTAACTCACCATCAACCTATCATTGTCACATCAACCTATCACCATCACATCAACCTGTAAGTACCAATATTTGTACCATATCATGTATCAATTGTGTACCAATACCTATACCAAATCATGCATCAACGATGTGCCACAACCTGTACCATAACAAGTGCCTCAACCATATACCATATCACTCTTGATATGTCTCAATCATGTCATACACCATGAACAATAGGAAATTCCAATTAAAGTACTATCAATGGTATATCTCAACCAAGTACCAACATCACCACGCATGCAGATAGCATGTACCAAAACATCCAATGCATGTACCTCAAACATGTGCTATAACGTCATCAATAAGTGCCTCAAACATGCATCAACATCACCAAGAAATGTACCTCATACACATGCCACCATTTACCAAGTGTGTACCTCAATTATGTACCAAAACAACAATGATATGCATCGAAGATATACCTTAAACCATGTGCCTCAAGCATGTGATAACATCACCATGACATATACCAAACTAGATACCAAGATATCCATGATATATCTCTAATAATGTATCATATCATCACAAAGTTGTACAATATCATGTACCATCATCATCAAGACATGCCTCAATCATGTATAATAAAAATTACCCTCAATAACACATGTAAAGCATACCTCTGATCCTGTAGAACACTTGATACACAATATTACAGACTTGTATCTCTTCCTTAGCCTCAACAACAGGAGGATACCATCTTCATGAAACTTTACCTTAGTCTTGCATGACTAGTTTTGGATTAGTCAGAAACCTTAAATTTCAAGAAGCATTACTCCGTACCTTTAATGAATAAAGGTTTAAAATTTTAACCAGAGATACTTTGAGATCATTTTTCCATATCCTCAAAATCTCAGGGTGTGAACCTTCTCATAACAAAATTTATAGGGAAAATGGAAGACCTTGCTAAATTTTGGCCTATTCTAGAGAGCGAGCTTGTAGAGCAAGCCGCACGCTTAATATTTTCTATATAGTTATGAAACATGTACGCAACATACTACAGACTATAGTGTTTCCAATAAAAAATTTCATACATAATTTGGATCCTCTATGAAGAAGTTATGATTGTTTTACTCGAAACACCTGTTTGAGACTAGTTTAAGGACTAGTAAAAAAGCCTATATTCCACAAAGTGTATCTCCAAAAGTACAACGACCTAGAATATGAAATTTTTACCATGGGTACCTTGATCTATCTTCTCAATTCAATCCAATTTTTTCTATGTAATTCATCTTATAAAAACAGTTATAGCGAAAATGGTAAGATGACCTTTAAATAACATACATTAAAAAACATCATTCCAAGACTTCATCGTCCACTAGAATTTTTCCGTTCTTCACTTCATATTGCCTATGAAATTTTCCTCATATATCCTTGGTTACCTCAGATAAAAATAACTGGAGTTAATGTAACAAATTAACTCCTAGGTTCCTTATTTAAACTTTTCAAGTTCCTTCTTTTTGGGCTAACTTGTAACTATTTTACCCTTTTTCCTAATTTTAGGGTAAACTCATTATTTTTTGTTACAACTATTCTACCCTTTAATTAATTATTTTTTTACTCTTTTTCCTAATTTTAGGGTTAGCTCATTATTTCTTGTTACAACTTTTTTACCCTTTAATTAATGACTTGTAACTATTTAGGGGTTTCTTAACCATTCTTCGGGGCTTCCAACTTCTAAAGGGCGTATCTCTTCAATCGCGAGGAACCACAAGGTGTAACACCTACCATTGGAAACCACATGATGATGAATATCCCTCTATGAGGGTTTTTTTATGCATTTACAATGTACTTCACACTTTTTTTCTTCAAACAACTTTAGGATTCATGACCAGACCTCTAGGGCTTCTCCACCACTTAAATAAATGATTCTTATAGAGTTGACTAGGGTTTACTTAAATTCTTCTAGACTTCATCTAGAGTTGAAATCAATGACAAATAACTTCCCAACAACCCCCTCTTAATGGGACAATACAATACTTGAATAATAACAAAACAAAATTTGAAGTCTTCATCTTGATTATTTTTCTACTTCATCATTTTGAAGTCTTGCAGGTACCAAACTCCATCAATATGTTTTCTCGTAACCATTGTAAATGTGTATCTCCTAAGTCGAATTCCCGAGTTCCCTAATTCGACCTCCCAAAACTCCCAAATCATAGATCTGCCAAATTAAATTAATGAACTACAATCCATATGCATGTCCCTTAACCTCATTATTGAACTGTAATCCATATGCATGTCTTCAAAACCCTAATGAGGAATAATTATTGAGATCCATGTACTCCCAAACTATTTGGACAACAATTAATGTTGAGTTGAACCTGCACTTGATACCTCATCTGAATATGCAAATGACTCTACCGTACCTCTGATTTTGGAGATTCATTATCACTTGTTTTACAAACCAAAGATAATGCTGATATATTTAAAATAATTAACAAATTCCATTCTCTTAAAACTTAATATAGTTATTTTCTCTATTTAAAATAAAAATCCATCCAAAAACATAAGCCAGGCCTTCATGCCCAAACATTGCACGTTTCCCTCTCTTTCTGATATGCAAAAGCATGACTCCATCTCACCAAACTTGGGAATCTTCCCAAATTTCTCAATACTCTTTGCAAGGACAATTCTCATGGAAGCAACACACTCTTTGCAAGGGTGCTTCTTCTACAAGTAACACAAGGCATCCAAGGCAATGTAATGCATAGACATTGTGGAACATGAGAAGAGGTTGTTTCTCTTCAAAGTAGGCACCATATCCTTCTACACTTTCTTCACCACAAAGATCTTCACATACAGTGGCTACAATGAGAGCACAATACAAACACACGAAAACCTATCTACTCCCACACATCGCTAATCTAATCCTACTCTTATCTTATAGAGTAGTACATCTTACAAGTTCTCATTTTCCTGGGTTCTCCCGTGAGGGAGCTAAGCCCAGTCTCACTCTGATACCATGTCAAATAAACAATGATGCAACATTACAAGAACATTGATATGCACACAAATTACTTTACTATTCTTTATTCAATAATTCATCCATATATACACAAACATAGTTGTAGATTCTTAATAAAAAACTTGAATCTTATACATTAACAAACTTCCCCATTTTAACTCATTAATCTAAAACTAACAACACATCTCTCCTCTCTCAACAACTAAGCTATCCACATATACAATATACAATTGATTCCTAAATCAATTTATTAACTAGAGCATTGTTCTCCAACAATGAAAACTAGGATAAACATCCATGGGAAATGAAAAAAACAAATGTGGTAAAAAAAATGGAAGGATAGGTAGAAATAAGTGGAAGGAAAGCACACCAAAATGTGTTGGCATAGGACAATCATTTAGAATTTGAAAGTCATTCACACTATATTTTACTTAATCCAATTTCCTAAAGTAAAATCCGAACCACTAATTTGAAGGAGACAACGAAGAATATTCTTCATGAAACATTCTCGTCGCTACATTCCAATTTTTTAATTAAAATAGGTATTAATTTGGCACTTTTCAATATGGATATGCAGGTCTACATAAATATTGTATAGTGTTGTTTCAACATAAATATTTTTTATAATCTTTTACTATATAATTTTGTTTTTGGTTTTCATTTTTTTAAATCATTACAATAGAGAAATTAACATTAAATGTTGTTATTTTTATTTTTATATAGTAAATATATAAAGATATGTTTTTTTTTTCAGATTTAATTATAAAATACATTTTATTTTCAATTTTTTTTTTTTTAAATATATAATCTTTTCATTGCAAAAAGTTGTATATTTTTTTTCTAAATGTTTAAAAATAATATTCTTTATCTACAAATATTAACTATCCATTGAAGTAAAGATAGTTTTTAAAAACAAAACTTTAAATTATATTTTGATATACATAACATCTTAAAACAGGAATATTAATTAAAAAAAAATTGAAATTTGAAAAAATAAATGACAACATTTTGAATTTAAAAATGTCAAACATTAGTTTTAAGAAAATGAAATAAAGAAAAGAAAAAACAAGAAAACACTATTAAAAAGGATATTTTAAAAATAATTGAATATTTGAAAAAAATATTTTGTTGATATCTTATAACCAAGAAGATTCAAAATGTCAAAAATCTATCTTGATAAAAAAAAGTGATTATGGAGTATGATTTTTTCAAGTGAGATTAAAAATAACCACTAAATATGACCTCTAGAAAAATGAATACTCTAAAAGGTTCTCATAAAGTAGGTCACTATGTTTATATCTATATCTATAGGTACATTAAAAGTGACCCCCCGATACCTATATCAATACATATATTAAATTACACCTCTCTCCTCGTTTTTACCAAGTGAGCTCAACTTTTAGCTAATTTAGAAAAACCCTAGTATCAATGAACATGGTAGAGCATTATCCAACTAGTGCACCCTTGTGAGTGCATCCCATTTAGGTGTCCTTTATGTGCATACGTGTGTTGCTTATGTGGGTTGATTACGTGTGTGTGTTAGGTGTGTCTTTTATGTGTGTGGATTAGATCCATCACTTATGTGCATCTGTTAGGTGTGTATTTTCCATGTGTGGCTTATGTGCATCACTCATGTGTTGCATTTATTTGTGTCTGGCTAATGCAATTGGTTCTCTCAGAACCCCATCCAAGGTGCCTTAATCTATGAATCAAGGTGTCTCAATCATTGAATGAAATTATATACATGCATAACCTAGCCATGTAAATAGTAAGGGTTATTTTCAATTTTTTTTAATAATAGTGAATATCTTCGTTTAAAGAAGAGGTTGTAGTCAAACCATCAAAACATAATTATAATTTTTTTTATGTAATAGGGTTATAGTAGTGACAAAATTTCCAAATTTGATTCCAAAATAAGTATTCTAAATCCTAATCTATTATCCAAATATTAAAAATGGCAAGCATATTGCCAAAAAAAAGGATTCCTAATAGTAGTTAAAAAGTGAAATAGATTCAAATTTAAATAGAGAACCTAAAAGTTGTATCATGTAGGGCTTATTCATAAACCTAGGTGTCTTCATCTTTAACATGTTTCCCATTTTTTTCACTAGTTTCTACCACTAGGCTAATTGTCAGAATATGATTCTTCCACCAACTTCTCTTGCTTGACCCTAATATTGTCAAGTCAAGTACTAGCTCGCAAGATAATGATATTCACTATACCACCTTTACTTTGGGTTGATTCATTTTGAGATAATCCACCCTAACTACTATCTCTCACAAATATTCATTACCTCATCATGACAATGATCATGATCATACATAAATTCTTACATGTCACTCTCCATTCCCTACATGAGATTATATTGTGTTTCCATTTCCTAGTAGTGCCTTACTGACTTCTAAGCTTCTTCCCTAAGGTGGTGTTCTTAGCTGGTTTACCAATCACTCCATTTTAGAGCTTATCCAATGACCTCTGGCTAAGAATCTACTAAAACTTTCTCATAAGCATGCATATTCCTTCGAATTTTTGCTAGTTCTCACGTTGTGCACCTCCTTCCCCTTCCATGAGCCAATTTTGAAGAGAAAGGATGTAACCCTAAAGCAAAGAGGATCCTCCTCATTCATAGATATGTATGTATGTAATTCGTGTAGCATGAGACTTTACCACCCTTTCCCATTTCTTTCCCATTTCCAAAGTTGCATCTATATTAACAAGTTGGTTGACCTTTTTATTGTTTGAATGGAGCTTATGAAAGAATAATATGGTATCAAACTTTAATGCTATACCCATGGTTCTTTGAACTATTCTCTTTATCCCAACAATGATTGGAGTTAAAATATTCAAAGAAGGAAACTCAGAATGGATATGACCATTAAATGATTTATCTTGTGTGTTTTTTCTCAACCTAAGCCTTGATAAGTTATGTGCGATTCTACCTCATTATGTGTGGTTTCTCTTAATCCCCAAGTGAAATCAATTTCCTCTATTTCTACGGGGTCCTCTATTCCTGGGGCCGATGAAGGAACTGTCGTTCCCTCGCTCCCTCCCCCCAACCCCACACTTCTCACCCTTGAAAAATATTTTTTGTTTTCTCCATAATATTTTAGAATTAAAATAAAATTCTAAATTAAATAAATGTTTCTTTGTAAAAAATACTTAATTAATATATAATATTTCAGAAAATATAATATTAAATCACAATTATAATATATTGTAATAAGGCTTTAGATTGCAAATCTGCCTTGCGGGAAGAAAATATATTACAACAATACTCTAGATTGTGATCACTAGGATAACTTACTGTTATGAGTTTTTTGTTTTTCAAAGGAAAAAATACTTATATTAAGGAATATAAGTATTCTGTTACATGACTTTCAGAAGTACATATCTCTCAATTTTTTTTTATGTTGCCATATAGTCTACAGATTACAACTTATCATATCAGTCCTACAGAGCTAGAAAGCTCTATAATATATAGTCACCAGAAATAAATATTACATCTTCTTTGAAACAGTTCCAAAATAACAGATTTTCCAATCATCTGTATGATTAACCACTATCTATTCTGTCAAAAATATCTGCATGTCCTTCAATTCCCGCTGCAAAATATAATCCATATTCCTCGAGAGATAAAGCTTCTTTTGAAAGTAGATCAACTTCCATGTTGAAACCTCTATATATATGTTGAATTTTAAGCTGTGTAAATTTCCTGTTGAGATCTCATATCTTTTTCATCCATGGCTGCAAATAAACCACCTGTATATTATTTGCATTAGTAAACCAATCAATAATCACTTTTGAATCACCTACCAATTGCAACCTTGTTACCTTTTTATAATGAGAAAAAAATAATATACACCATAATGCTAGTAATCCTGCTTTGGTATTAGTGTCACTACCACAATTCATTTTGATTTTAAAAGTACCCAACACTGGACATTTTAGTACATCTCCTCCTCCACATGTCTCACCCATTGCTTGTGAAGCACCATAAAAAAAACCCACAACCAGATCCCAAAGAAGTAAAGGTGGTCTATCAATCCTCTTATCCTTAGTGACATGTCATATTCTTGTTTCTCCTAGATCCTATAGAATACTAGTACATACTCTGTCTCTATTCAGAGGTCTATCTTCAAAAATAACAAGATTTCTATGTTTCCGGATCTCTCAAGAGATAAGACATGGAATTTCTAGTTTTTCTCCCTTCCTTATTTTCCAATTTAGTAAACAATCACTAAGTTGTCCTCCTTCCCATATACCATCCCACTTTAATTCCTTAAGTATTAAATACTAGATATCTTTAGTAAAGGTAAATACTACAAATAAGTGATATGCAGTCTCCTCACAATTCCCACAGAGAATACATCTGCTAGGGCCATGATAACCTCTTTTTACTAAGTTTTCCTAAGTAAGAATTCTTTGTTCTAAGAGTAGCCACATAAATAGTTTAACTTTTAATGGAAAATACCATTTCCAGAGATCATTATACCAGAAAACAGGTTCAGTCTCTTCAGCTTCCATCATTTGAACCTCATACGCTTTCTTTGCACTTACTTGGCCACTTTTGGTATCCCAGGACCACAATAATAAGTCTTTGTTTTTGCTTAGTTCAATACCCAAACTGACTAAAAATTTCACATAGTTATTCCATTCATATTTTAAGTATCTTTCCAATCCTAAAACCTCTTCCTTTATCCACCCTGTTTGTCTAGAATTTTCCAAATCTACTGTTCTTACTTGTGCCAAAAATTCAAATACTAGGTCCTTAAGTTTTAAAATAAGATTCCTTGAGAGTTGATAAAAATTATGTGACCCAACCATGGGATTAGAACCAATTCTAATGTCCCTTCCATCACCTGCATTCTAGACCAGCCACTCATTTAATCTATTTAAAGACGATGTGAGAGCCCTCCAAATATTAGAGTCACCTGCCCACTTTCTTCTTCCTTGCCTAAGCCATGCAGCCACAGACTTCTTCCTGAGATATTTGTTTACAATTACCTCATGCCAAAGCCCAGGTACCATGAGGCACCTCCATATATCTTTTGCAGCAAGTGCTTTTCGAAAAGTGTAGATATTTTTTATACCCCACCCCTCCAACTTTTCAGGTTTAGCTATCTTATCCTAACTTATCAAGTGTATTCCTTCTTTTTCCTTTTTTCCAGTCCACATAAAACTGAACATTCTCCTTCTGATAATATTGAGTATACTTTTTGGAATCTTGTCCAGAGAGAGCCAATATACATGTATACTTTCAAGTACAACTTTCACCAGTGTCACCCTTCCCCCTAAGCTTAACCATCTTAGGCTCCAATCAACAATCCTTTTCTCAAACTTTCTCACCAAGCAATACCAATCAACCTTATTATAACAGTTGGGTTTAAGAAAACAACCAAGATAACTAAAACCTTCATATACAGATTTAACATCATAAGACAAAAAATCCTTCAATAAAGCTATATCTTTTGTTGACCAACCAACTTTAAGAAACATTGATTTCTGTGGGGTAAAATCCATTCCAATGGCTTTACTAAACAATTCTAAAAGGTCCTTATATAAAATACATTCACCAAGCATGCCATTTCCAAACATAATAATATCATCAAAAAACATCAAGTGAATAATATATAACCCTCTAGCCACCATAATCCCTTCTAAGTTCTTATCTCTAACCTGCTTTTTTATAGCCCTACTTAAGCCTTCCACAACAAGAAGAAAGAGCAAAGGTGATAATGAACACCCTTGTCTTAGTCCCATTTAACTTTTAAATAAATATGTAGGCTTTCCATTAATTAAAAAAACAAAGTTTGCATAGGTTACACACCCCATGATCCAATCAGTTGCTTCTAAGCTCATTCCCACCTGTAACAACACCAATCTTAGGAAGCCCCAGTCAAATCTGTCATATGCCTTTATCATATCTAGTTTAAGTACCATAACATTGATATTTTAAACCTTAATACTCTGTAAAGCTTCCTGAACAATACCAATAACATCTGTGATTTGCCTGCCCTCTAGAAAGCCAAATTATTCCTTTGATATACCAAAGGATAGTGAAGATTTAATTCTCTTGGAAATAATTTTAGTAATGATTTATATAATAGGTTGCAAGGAGATATGGGCCTATAATCCCCAAATTTTTCTAGGTTCTCACTCTTTGGAATCAGAGAAAGAAACGTTTCATTCAATGCGCCATAAACCCTACCTTTCTTTCTTGATTCTTCAACCATATCCACTAATTCATCACCCATAATGCAAAAAAAAGCCAGAAAAAACTCTATTGTCCAGCCATCTGGGCCAAGGCTTTTTGAAGTTTTAAATCCTTTGAGAATTGATAAGACTTCTGCTGAAGTTACAGGTAAGGTTAGTCTTTTACTAACTTCATATGTGAACATCCTAGGATAATTCCTTAATATAGCAAGTTGGTCCGTAATGGCAAGATTAGGGTGGGCCAAGAAAATATTCCAGAAAAAACCAACTGCTTCCTTTTGTAAATATTCATTTCTAGTTATCAGTGTCCCATCCTCCTTGGACAACTCCCAAATAGTATTGATCTGTTTCCTAGAGTTTGCATAGGCATGGAAAAATTTAGTATTTTTATCACCCGATGCTAGCCAGTTCAGACGACTCTTCTCTCTCCAAGTTTCCTCTTCTTGTCTAAAAATTACCAAATTTATTTTCTCTTTTACTGCAATCAACTCTTTTTCTATCCCGTTCTCAAATCCACCAGGATGATTTGAGTAACTTATATCTAATTCTTCCTCCATCTTAATCAATTCCTCCTTTTCTTTTAGATTTTTCTTTTTTCCCAGTTTATCAACAAAGTCTTGAGTAACTTTAGTTTCTTTACCACTGACTCCATAGGATTTAAGGTCTCTGATCCCAACAATCCTGCCCAGTTGGACCTGATTAAGTTTACAAATTTTGACTCATCCAACAAACTAGAATTAAACTTGAAGGGGAAGCTGACCTCTCTAATATATTTTTCCAAGTGTAGAATAATTGGCATATGATAAAAAATCTTTAGATTACACACTACTGATCTGTATCTATAACTTGTATTTATAAGGTCCTCAGAAATCAGAAATCGATCCAACCTCTTGGCAATAGACTCATTTCCTCTTCTACCATTTCTCCAAGTAGGTTGCAATTTTAAGGGTTCAATATCCACCAACCCCTCCTCTTGTAGCAGCTTGCTAAAGTATGGTTGTAAAGGATCTACTCTAGTATGTTTTCCCCACACCTCTTTGAATGAGGTAGTAAAGTTGAGGTCGCCCCCAAATATTAAATTTTGATCATTGAAAATACCATCCTTCTTTATAGTCTACCAAAAGACCTCTCTATCAGTATAAGGACTGTAACAATTGATCACCTTCAAATTTCTGTCATGGTCTTTTACACATCCCTCCAACAGTATCCTTGCAGGAACCATGTAAGTGGAAAGGTCCACTTTCCTTGGATTCCATGCTGAGAGCATCCCACTAGAGAGACTTGTGGAATCCACTCCACAAAAAGACCAGTGTGGTAGCAATTTAACAAACAGATCCCTTTCTGTTTGCACCCCTACCATAGTTTTCTGTATAAGCAATACATCTGGTTTCACTAAGTCTAGCAGTCTTTTTAGGGCTAGGTACTTGGAGCTTCCCCTGACTCCTCTCACATTTAAAGTGACCACAATCATTTTTTAACTCTTTCCAGGGATTTTTGTGCTCTAAGCACTAAGCGCCCTATGAGGATTTATCAAATATACTAAAGTGAGACTCTACAATGTGATTGTGAGCACATAACTTACTCTTTTAAAAATTTAGCGAAATTATTCATAGTTTGCAATTTACTCCAAATTTCTTTAATAAGATAATTTAATACTTAGATAGTATTATAGAGTTACAAATAGATAACAATGTTTGACCATAAATGATTTTATGGTGTATACTTAAAATGAAATTTTCTTATAATTTAATGGTCTAATATTATTGGGTAAGAAGTTAAATTGAAAATGAGGTAGTATTAGGTTTCATATATCATATTGAGTCTAAATGTTAAAAATGACATGATTATAATGGAGCTAGATTAAATGCTATTAAAACTTCCATGATTACAATGAAGATATCTACATTGATGATCACTACAATGAAGATAGCCACAATGATGATCACAATGAGGACGTCTAAAAGAAAATAGATTAGCAACTCAAGTATGGCTTTCCTTGAATAACAATGATGATTCAATATAGATTCAAAAATATTAAATTGTAATATTATTCTCATTATCAATTGATAACTAAACTATAATGGATTTGCTACCTTCAAAAAAAATTTAATAATATAATATTACATTGTTATATAAAGATAGTAAAATAATTCTCACTATCAATTAATAACTAAAAAATTAATAATATAATATTACATTGTTATATATAAAAAAAAAAATAACACATTATGAATGAATAATGATATTAATAGTTATGATATACCTAAAAAATCAATAAAAAAATTGACATGAATTATCTCACCTTTAAAACTTATAAAATTAACGTTATGGTGAGAGAATTCCGTCACCTTGACATAAATCATTGTATCGAGAATGTTTTACAGAATAATATGATGCACGTGTTACTAGTGTTACTCATATTACATTACGATACACGTGTTACTAGTAACACTATATTATATTACATTACGATACACGTGTTACTAGTGTTATTAGTAACACTAGTAACACGTGCATCATATTATTCTGTAAAACATTCTCGATACACTGATTTATGTCAAGGTGAAAGAATTCTCTCACCATAACATTATATATATATATATATATATATATAAGTTTGGGTGGTTGAGACAAATTTGTTGATCCAGATCTATGATGTGGAAGGTTATTTTTTCTAGTGATATGTGGATTTCTATTATTATAATGGATTCAAATTTTATTGTTAATCCAGCTTGTGCCTTAAATATTTCATGGTTTTTCCTGGGTATCATCATTGAAACAAAGTGTTAGAGATTTTCCCGAATCTTGGTAACTTGGAAGAAAAAATAAAATTATTTGTTATACTTACAATTTTAAACATTCAATTTTAATCCTTTTTAGGTATAAAATTTGAAAAACAATTTCAAATTAGAAGAATTTAATGTTTTTCAACACTCAAAATAAGTGAGTTAAAAAAAAATTTAAACTAATAATATAAACATTAAATAAAAAATAAAATTGTAACAAAATGTTTTTTTTGTTTGCTAGCATTTTTGTTTCCTATGGGATTAGCCTTTGGTCTAAGAAATCATGACCCTCTAATAAATCGTGACCCAGAGGCATCTAAGTAACTTGGGGTGTTCATCTATGTCGTGTCTAAGAAATCGTGACCCGCTAAGAAATCATGACCCAAGGGCATCTAAGTAATCCGGGGGGTTCATCTATGTCATAAATCACGACCCAAGGGAATCTAAGTAACCCAGGGGGGTTCATCTATGTCGTCAAAATCACCTAGGTATTGCACTTGGCCTCTTAACATGGTTGGATTTTTTTGGGTGTCTCCCCCCGAATATCGCGAGTTTTGAACCTTGGCCATATTATAGAACAAAACCCTCAAAATCCAATCACTCTAGCAAGATTTGACCAATTATAACAAAATGTTGTTTAATATAGATTTTATTTAATATAATTGTGATTTTATTTTACCATTTGATGTAAGTTTTTTTTATCTAATCTAAAACTGGTCACTATTTTTTATTCACATATAAAAAATAGATATTCATCTAGCCAAAGTCCAACACAAGCCTACCAACTTAGGAAACCATGCCTCCAACTCCTATATGATTATGCCCACCCATACACAATATTCAAAAAGACAAAGGAAAATTCAAACCTATCACCCCAAGCTAGGAATGGGAGGTGTTTCCTCCTGTATCATGTCTACTAGTAGCTCTATGCCATTGTTTTCCTCTTTACCATGCTTGCATGCCTGTTGCATGATGTCCACCTTGATCGGATTCTCTTGAGTGCCAATAATGCTCATTGAACGCACTTCTATTTTACCCTGATCTTCCTCTTCCATAGTTGAGGTGATGCTGATTTTCATGCCAAATATTGTGCTACATATATGGTCCTCAAATTTCCCCTCAATAATGCACATGGTATGGAGGATATCCTTTTGGTCCTCTTTAATTTTTTCCAGTGCCTGAGAAACCAATTTTTAATAAGATAGTATCTTTCTACCATTTGGAAATACTTGGTGTCCCTGTTTTGTGACTAGACCAGGTCCTCAACCCAGTCCCTCACTTCCTCTAGGATCTCTTCATCAAAGATCTTATCCCTCTTTTCCATCACTGTAGCTTTAGCCTCCTAAATAGATTCCTTTTCTTTCTTGTATGGTTTCTCCTCATAGTCTCTTTCATCTCTGTCTAGTACTTGCTCTTATCGATTCCCAACCATTTGATTCTATGATGAGGAGGCACCACCACTCCTTTTCCTCTTTCATCCCTTACCTTACCTACCTTTTCTTGATCCTCGGGCCATGTCCCCAATCCATAACACCAAGAATTCCAGACTACAATTCTTATGAAATGTTGCACACCCCCCCTTAGAATTTTGAGATAAACCCCATGAATGACACAAGGAGTCAAAATCTAAATTCCCTTGGTCCCCACACCCCACTCTTTTCTCAAAAAAATTATATTTCACCTAAAATCACAATATTTCCAATCTACAAGCACTAGAACCCATCCACAACTATGGTGATGCCCCTCCTCCCAACATTTCTCATATGATTCAAACTTTTCCCATACTTTTCTTTGCCTGCACACTAATTAGTCCTTAAGGCCCATTCACTATATATTATTACCACACCTAATTCCTCCCAACATATCTAGGCATGACATCACTCTCTCTCCTTATCACAACTAGTCATAAAAAACATATCCCTTCCATGAATATTCAACAGTGTTTCACAATACACCCTCCTCTCTTGGCTTGGATTTTGCATAATGAAATTAACTATGGAATATGTCTTCATACCCACTCCTGTCTTGATCGTCTCCCCTCCCCATCGATGGATAAGACTGTTACAACCAGCTTGTCCCCTCCTCATTACTACTTTTCAAGGTGGAGGAATGATGTGATGCATAAGTGTATGTCTCCCCACTTACATTCACCTAATCTGAGTAACCATTTGATGTAAGTTAAAAAAATAATTTAAAATAATAATATAAACATACAAAATAAAATTATAATGAAATGTTATTATTGTTGGAAAGTTGGTTGTCATTGATGTCAATGTTTGGACAATGATGTCAACCCTTGGAGAAGTCTGGAAGCCTTAGATATGTGGTTGAGATAGATGGATAGTTATTTGTCATTGAAGGAGTGGTTGATGTCAACGTATGTGCTGGGTGCATTTAATGAATTCTACATGTAGCCCCAAAGGTATGTTCATGGAACCCACAATTGATCGAGGAATAAATACATGAAGTTTGGTGTATTTACAAGCAAGACTATCATAGATGGATAGTACATGTCATGTCATTTCCGGTGATATTTGGTACGCCATGTAGTTCCTCATAGTTGAGGAGATATGGCTTTGTGAAATTGGAGTACCCTCAAAGAATCATCTAGAAGTTCCTATGAAGTCATCAATAAGTTTGCTAGTTAAAGTGGTTGCAACTAGAGGTTAATTATGGGTAAAGTTGTTGCAACAAGAAAATAATTAAAAATAAATTAGTTGCAATAAGAAATTGTGAGTTTACTAATTATGGGTAAATTAGTTGCAACAAGAAGGTGGGTTACCCCTAGAAGAAGGAAGATGGGTCAAACAATTAAAATATGTTGCTTAAAGGAAGGCACTTGGGAAGCATAAATAAGAGATTAAGAGTCTCCCATTAGCATCTATTGAGAATATTGAAAATCTATCTTGTGAAAGGTTATTAGAAGGTACTCATTGACATATATAAGTTAGATGCATAAATTCGATAGTTCTGTAAATGCAATTTCGATAGCGGTAGAAATTTGGCAGTTTTGTAGTCGTAGGTGGTCCCATAGCCATAGGTTTCAGTAGCTACAAAATATGACATTTCTAGTAGCTTCAAGTGGTTCTATAGTTGTAGGTTTTGGTATCTACATAAAGTGGTACTTACAGTAGCTACATGTGGTTTTGTAGCAACAAGTTTATATAGCTCCACAAAGTGCCAATTTCGGTAGTTGCAGGTGATTTGGAAGCTACAGAAAGTTGGCAATTTGGTAGCTGCATCAAATTTGCAGATTGGAATTGTTCCAATTATTGCATGGTATGGTATAGGTCTTGATGATGATGTAACGATTTTGCTACAAAATTACAGGTATGTCTATATGCATATTTTGAAGTTTATATCTTGGTAATGGTAAGGTACATGCTTGGTGATGTTAACACATGATGAGACACATATTGGTGATGTTATGGTTCTTGGTTTGATACATGGTTGATTTGATAGTTCATTAGACTTGTTTCATGGATAGTACACCACATGCTTAAGGCATATCTTGGAGCCCCCTTTTTCTTTATGGTTGAGTATGGTTGAGGTTCATGCTTTGGTGTTACGCTTGAGACATATCCTTGCTACATTCTATATGGTTGTTATGGTTCATTGTTAGAGGAAAATGTTTGTTATATTGGAATATAATTGAGGCATGTAGTTGGTATATGATCTTGGTTTATTATGATGCATTCGTGAGGTTTTGGTTTATACATTGATGCATATGTTGGTACATGGTTGATGATTGATATACATGGTTGATGGTTGATGAACATGGTGGATGCTTGAGGTACATGGTATAGGTGTTTGTGCATGGTTGATGCACCTGTTTTTGTACAGGTGTTGGTGCATGGTTAATGCATGTGTTATCGTGTGGGTTGTCGTACACGGTTGATGCTTGGTAGGGTACACGTTGATGGTTTGGTACATGTCTGGTAAATGCATGTGTTGGTGATGTTGGACATCTATTTTAGAGGTGTCCTTGGTATATGATCCATGTGAGAGGATCTGGTTGAGTAGAAGTGATAGGTTGAGAGTGAAAGTGGCAGTGATGGTGACAATGACATTGGCAGTGATTGTGGTAGTGATAGTTGTTCTACACTTATATTTTAAGGAGACAGGTCAGGGTAAGGAAAGGGGGTTGTATCCTTCTTCTATTTGGTGCTAGATAAATCAGAGAGTTGGAGCTTCCTTCAGGTTGGATCTTGAGAACCAGGGGGTTGTAGCCTCCTTCTGGTTGGAGCTAGAGAATTAAGGGAGTTGCATCTTACTTCATGTTGGTTCATGTAAATTAGGGGGTTGGTGCCTTCTTCCAGTTGGTGCTGGAGAATTGGGAATTTGGTGCTTCCTATGAATGTATTTTTTATTTATATAAGAAAAAATTATGCGGTTTTCTCTCGTTTGGGTTTCCACGTAAATTTTGGTGTACTATGTACTTGATGTGTTGTTGCTTATGTTTCTATGTTCATGATATATTGATGATATACTACTGATAAAGTTGACATACATATATTTTGTTTAAAAGTTGTAAAATTTCTCATACAAATTCACTCCCCCTCGGGATCTTAATATTCCAACAATTGGTATTAGAGTGAGGTTCTTCAAGAAAACAATTTAACCACTGGAAGGAAGATTGTGGATTACACTTAGAATGGAGCACCAATATTCAAAGGTCAGAATGGTTTGGACTATGATATATGAAGCAGAAGAACAAAAGCATTTTTACAAGCACAATGATATCATGTTTGGAAATCAATTGGTATAGGACACACCGCTACAAAGAAGTAGAAGACTGCAACCAAGAAGGAATTAAAAAGAAACAATAAAATAACAATGGATTTCATGTGGGAAGGATTACCTCATTCGGTAAGAGATGAAGTAGGAAAATGTTCATGAGACAAAGAACTTTGGGATAAGCTACATAATATTTATTCCAAGTAATATCCCGTCACAGAATCAGATCCTATTAAAGAAAGTGAAGGTACATAACAAGAATAAATATGCTCACCATGTTAGACATATTCAAAAGATGAATATTGTGAAGAAGGAATAGTAGACCTAGAAGTAGAATTAATCAATTCCTTAGATGATTTGACAAAAGAAAGGAAGAAAAAAAGGTATCTTAAGGAACAATTAGTCAAGAAACATTCTCAATAAAGTTCCGAAGAAACCCAACAAGTCATCATGAATCTAAAAGATCATCGAGAAGAAGCCAAAAGGATTGAAGAAACATAAAAAATTCATATGGAAGAAAAGGAGTGTTTGAAATCCGAAATAGAAGCACTAAGAAAGGAAGCAATGGAACATAAGCAATGTTCGGAGGATGAAATAAATTAAGTAGAGAAGAGAGAGAATATATTGACATATCATCTTAAGGAAAGAACTGGTGAATTAAATCGGTTTGAAGGAGAATTTGGTCAAGAAGAGAGAAGACTTGAAAAAGAAATCATCTCCTTCAAGATCCAACTTGAAGAGGAAAAATGAACAGTAGAAGTCATGAAGATTCATATGGTTAATAAAGAAGAAGAGCTTGAGAATATTGAAGAATAATTTGTCACATTGAGATCCAAAATCGTCAAGCTCAACAAGAACGTTAAAGAGACAAAAACATCCACATCATTCATAGAAACGTTTGAAGAGAAAATGATCCATATGGATATCGATGGCCACCCACCTTTTCCAACTGGCTCAAAACAGTTTTCTGACAATTTTGGCAACTTACTATTTTTAGTAGTTTTAACTTCTGGGGCCATTTTGAGGGCCTAAATGAAGGTTTTTCAGGATAGAGATCCTCAATGATATCAAAAGGCATGACTGAGCCCCCAAAATTAATCTCCTTGACGATACCTTTCCAACGGGCTATCACACGCCTAAAACAAAGATCGTATGCAAAAGTTACGACCCCGGGAAGTTGATGTACTAACTTACCCAAACGGGGCCCACATGACTTTTGGCGCTTCATCTCCTAGGGTTAGGTTTTTGGTTGTCTAGGGTTTTTGGAATTCTTTCTTATTGTAAAAATTCCTTCAGAGCCTCATTGTAACCTTCTTCTTGCGAATGCGCACTGTTTTCACATCTCTTCTCAGAGATAAGTTGCCACCATTCCAACAAGCTTGTTTCCGCTGCATTTTATAGTTTCAGCTTATTTCGTTATTGAATAGAAAACCAGTTTTACTGTATCTCTATTATTTTGTGTTAAGCACCTGTTAATAATCTGTATTCATTTTGTTCTGCTCATAAAATCTGGATCATAAACACTCCAAGTTGCTAGAAAAGAAGAATGGGGAAAAGATTAAGAGTTATGTAAAAGTACTCAAAGGAAGGAATCATGGTCAGCCAAAATCAAATAAAAACGATAGAGACACATATTCAGGAAGACCCTCCACATTCAAGCCACAAATAATCTTCAATCATGATCATGATCAGCCAAGACATGAATTTAGAAGGAATGCACCAAAAAGAAGATCATTCACTCCCAAGTGTGTAAATTTTTTTATGGTCACTGCCAATTGTTTTTATTGTACTAATTTTGGACATAAAATTGCAAATTGCAGGGTTTATGGAATAAATTTTCAAGTAAGAAGTTCTTATGTGTCCCCACATAACATTGAATGTTACAAATTCCACAATTATGGTCACATAGCTCATGATTGTAGAAGCATGATGGATACTTCTATCATATATAAGAAAGTTTGGAAAAGGAAACAAGAATAGGTAAAAGAAGAGCAGATGAATGAAGGACACCCATAAGTCATACTCTCAAGATTGGAAATAGTACTAGATCAAGAAAAATCTAAAATAAAAAAGGAATATGTTAGATATAGGAAGGTTTGGAGAAGAAATGAAAAACAGGAAGAACAGGTGAATATAGACAAGGTCCCAGATATCACAAGATTTGCAGTAATGTGAGAAAGAAAAGAAGAACAAGTGAATAAGGAATAGGTGCAAGAGATTGTACTTCCAATAATTTTAATGCAAGATCAATCCATCAGAAAAAGGGAATAAGTCATAGTTCATAAAGATGATGAGTATACATACAAAGATGAATACTACTCCGCATTGGAGTGGGTATTTTTCTAAGCCACCCGACTTGGAGACTCCTAGTGAATATGAATATTCAATAGGGGGAGTCAGTGTAGTAGCTACTAAAAATCAAAGAACCATCCTTCAAGAAGGTTGAAGTATTTGGAGAGACAGATAGAAAAAGTACAAAATGATAGATTGATCAGTTAATGAGTATTATTCCCACGGATATATCAGTTGGCAGTTACATATGCATAAGTTTATGATTATATTCCTTGAGACAAACATATCTTTAGTACAGGTTGTTCCATACATGCGGAGTTTGATTTGTAGGTAGAGTAGATCAATGGACACATTTGATTCAGTTACAGTTGTGAAGCCTTCATGATAGTATAGTGGTAGATGTGTCAACATTGTGTAAAATTGAGTAGCATTGTTATGGACAACTTATGACATATGGAAATAGATGGATTTATGAAATCAGTAGAAAGTACATAAAACATGGGTCATAGAAAATGCATAGCAACGTATCAATGGAATGAGTTGAAATCAAATAGTCACAAGAAGGAAAGAGAAACCTTCAATAAAAGTTATATCATCATAGGGACATTATTGAATAGTATGGTCATGAAAAATCATTTGAAGTCAAGAAATTTTGAATTATTTACATATATATAAGAGAGTTACAAGAGGAAGCATCAACCAAAAATTAGCAAGAACTGGAAGAGAGGAGAGGAAACACTTATAGGTATCCCTACATTGATTTACATGATATTTTGCAGAGAAGTCGAGGGAAGAGAATTCATCAGAAAAAGAGATCCACAACGAAAGATTAGAAGCTTATAGATAGGGGGAGACATACTAACACAAGGATTTATCCTTTTTACTATGATGTCAAAGGAAGAGAAAGAGAAGGATTGTTTAGATAAGCTATACTTTCAGGGGAAGTCACATAAGGAGAGAAACATGTGAAGAGAAAGAA
>ML799140.1:298057-355889 GCA_009831015.1 Picea engelmannii
TATGATTAACCACTATCTATTCTGTCAAAAATATCTGCATGTCCTTCAATTCCCGCTGCAAAATATAATCCATATTCCTCGAGAGATAAAGCTTCTTTTGAAAGTAGATCAACTTCCATGTTGAAACCTCTATATATATGTTGAATTTTAAGCTGTGTAAATTTCCTGTTGAGATCTCATATCTTTTTCATCCATGGCTGCAAATAAACCACCTGTATATTATTTGCATTAGTAAACCAATCAATAATCACTTTTGAATCACCTACCAATTGCAACCTTGTTACCTTTTTATAATGAGAAAAAAATAATATACACCATAATGCTAGTAATCCTGCTTTGGTATTAGTGTCACTACCACAATTCATTTTGATTTTAAAAGTACCCAACACTGGACATTTTAGTACATCTCCTCCTCCACATGTCTCACCCATTGCTTGTGAAGCACCATAAAAAAAACCCACAACCAGATCCCAAAGAAGTAAAGGTGGTCTATCAATCCTCTTATCCTTAGTGACATGTCATATTCTTGTTTCTCCTAGATCCTATAGAATACTAGTACATACTCTGTCTCTATTCAGAGGTCTATCTTCAAAAATAACAAGATTTCTATGTTTCCGGATCTCTCAAGAGATAAGACATGGAATTTCTAGTTTTTCTCCCTTCCTTATTTTCCAATTTAGTAAACAATCACTAAGTTGTCCTCCTTCCCATATACCATCCCACTTTAATTCCTTAAGTATTAAATACTAGATATCTTTAGTAAAGGTAAATACTACAAATAAGTGATATGCAGTCTCCTCACAATTCCCACAGAGAATACATCTGCTAGGGCCATGATAACCTCTTTTTACTAAGTTTTCCTAAGTAAGAATTCTTTGTTCTAAGAGTAGCCACATAAATAGTTTAACTTTTAATGGAAAATACCATTTCCAGAGATCATTATACCAGAAAACAGGTTCAGTCTCTTCAGCTTCCATCATTTGAACCTCATACGCTTTCTTTGCACTTACTTGGCCACTTTTGGTATCCCAGGACCACAATAATAAGTCTTTGTTTTTGCTTAGTTCAATACCCAAACTGACTAAAAATTTCACATAGTTATTCCATTCATATTTTAAGTATCTTTCCAATCCTAAAACCTCTTCCTTTATCCACCCTGTTTGTCTAGAATTTTCCAAATCTACTGTTCTTACTTGTGCCAAAAATTCAAATACTAGGTCCTTAAGTTTTAAAATAAGATTCCTTGAGAGTTGATAAAAATTATGTGACCCAACCATGGGATTAGAACCAATTCTAATGTCCCTTCCATCACCTGCATTCTAGACCAGCCACTCATTTAATCTATTTAAAGACGATGTGAGAGCCCTCCAAATATTAGAGTCACCTGCCCACTTTCTTCTTCCTTGCCTAAGCCATGCAGCCACAGACTTCTTCCTGAGATATTTGTTTACAATTACC
Organism: Picea engelmannii; assembly: GCA_009831015.1. NCBI lineage: Eukaryota > Viridiplantae > Streptophyta > Pinopsida > Pinales > Pinaceae > Picea > Picea engelmannii. The sequence continues at coordinate 299,516 of ML799140.1, forward strand.
TCATGCCAAAGCCCAGGTACCATGAGGCACCTCCATATATCTTTTGCAGCAAGTGCTTTTCGAAAAGTGTAGATATTTTTTATACCCCACCCCTCCAACTTTTCAGGTTTAGCTATCTTATCCTAACTTATCAAGTGTATTCCTTCTTTTTCCTTTTTTCCAGTCCACATAAAACTGAACATTCTCCTTCTGATAATATTGAGTATACTTTTTGGAATCTTGTCCAGAGAGAGCCAATATACATGTATACTTTCAAGTACAACTTTCACCAGTGTCACCCTTCCCCCTAAGCTTAACCATCTTAGGCTCCAATCAACAATCCTTTTCTCAAACTTTCTCACCAAGCAATACCAATCAACCTTATTATAACAGTTGGGTTTAAGAAAACAACCAAGATAACTAAAACCTTCATATACAGATTTAACATCATAAGACAAAAAATCCTTCAATAAAGCTATATCTTTTGTTGACCAACCAACTTTAAGAAACATTGATTTCTGTGGGGTAAAATCCATTCCAATGGCTTTACTAAACAATTCTAAAAGGTCCTTATATAAAATACATTCACCAAGCATGCCATTTCCAAACATAATAATATCATCAAAAAACATCAAGTGAATAATATATAACCCTCTAGCCACCATAATCCCTTCTAAGTTCTTATCTCTAACCTGCTTTTTTATAGCCCTACTTAAGCCTTCCACAACAAGAAGAAAGAGCAAAGGTGATAATGAACACCCTTGTCTTAGTCCCATTTAACTTTTAAATAAATATGTAGGCTTTCCATTAATTAAAAAAACAAAGTTTGCATAGGTTACACACCCCATGATCCAATCAGTTGCTTCTAAGCTCATTCCCACCTGTAACAACACCAATCTTAGGAAGCCCCAGTCAAATCTGTCATATGCCTTTATCATATCTAGTTTAAGTACCATAACATTGATATTTTAAACCTTAATACTCTGTAAAGCTTCCTGAACAATACCAATAACATCTGTGATTTGCCTGCCCTCTAGAAAGCCAAATTATTCCTTTGATATACCAAAGGATAGTGAAGATTTAATTCTCTTGGAAATAATTTTAGTAATGATTTATATAATAGGTTGCAAGGAGATATGGGCCTATAATCCCCAAATTTTTCTAGGTTCTCACTCTTTGGAATCAGAGAAAGAAACGTTTCATTCAATGCGCCATAAACCCTACCTTTCTTTCTTGATTCTTCAACCATATCCACTAATTCATCACCCATAATGCAAAAAAAAGCCAGAAAAAACTCTATTGTCCAGCCATCTGGGCCAAGGCTTTTTGAAGTTTTAAATCCTTTGAGAATTGATAAGACTTCTGCTGAAGTTACAGGTAAGGTTAGTCTTTTACTAACTTCATATGTGAACATCCTAGGATAATTCCTTAATATAGCAAGTTGGTCCGTAATGGCAAGATTAGGGTGGGCCAAGAAAATATTCCAGAAAAAACCAACTGCTTCCTTTTGTAAATATTCATTTCTAGTTATCAGTGTCCCATCCTCCTTGGACAACTCCCAAATAGTATTGATCTGTTTCCTAGAGTTTGCATAGGCATGGAAAAATTTAGTATTTTTATCACCCGATGCTAGCCAGTTCAGACGACTCTTCTCTCTCCAAGTTTCCTCTTCTTGTCTAAAAATTACCAAATTTATTTTCTCTTTTACTGCAATCAACTCTTTTTCTATCCCGTTCTCAAATCCACCAGGATGATTTGAGTAACTTATATCTAATTCTTCCTCCATCTTAATCAATTCCTCCTTTTCTTTTAGATTTTTCTTTTTTCCCAGTTTATCAACAAAGTCTTGAGTAACTTTAGTTTCTTTACCACTGACTCCATAGGATTTAAGGTCTCTGATCCCAACAATCCTGCCCAGTTGGACCTGATTAAGTTTACAAATTTTGACTCATCCAACAAACTAGAATTAAACTTGAAGGGGAAGCTGACCTCTCTAATATATTTTTCCAAGTGTAGAATAATTGGCATATGATAAAAAATCTTTAGATTACACACTACTGATCTGTATCTATAACTTGTATTTATAAGGTCCTCAGAAATCAGAAATCGATCCAACCTCTTGGCAATAGACTCATTTCCTCTTCTACCATTTCTCCAAGTAGGTTGCAATTTTAAGGGTTCAATATCCACCAACCCCTCCTCTTGTAGCAGCTTGCTAAAGTATGGTTGTAAAGGATCTACTCTAGTATGTTTTCCCCACACCTCTTTGAATGAGGTAGTAAAGTTGAGGTCGCCCCCAAATATTAAATTTTGATCATTGAAAATACCATCCTTCTTTATAGTCTACCAAAAGACCTCTCTATCAGTATAAGGACTGTAACAATTGATCACCTTCAAATTTCTGTCATGGTCTTTTACACATCCCTCCAACAGTATCCTTGCAGGAACCATGTAAGTGGAAAGGTCCACTTTCCTTGGATTCCATGCTGAGAGCATCCCACTAGAGAGACTTGTGGAATCCACTCCACAAAAAGACCAGTGTGGTAGCAATTTAACAAACAGATCCCTTTCTGTTTGCACCCCTACCATAGTTTTCTGTATAAGCAATACATCTGGTTTCACTAAGTCTAGCAGTCTTTTTAGGGCTAGGTACTTGGAGCTTCCCCTGACTCCTCTCACATTTAAAGTGACCACAATCATTTTTTAACTCTTTCCAGGGATTTTTGTGCTCTAAGCACTAAGCGCCCTATGAGGATTTATCAAATATACTAAAGTGAGACTCTACAATGTGATTGTGAGCACATAACTTACTCTTTTAAAAATTTAGCGAAATTATTCATAGTTTGCAATTTACTCCAAATTTCTTTAATAAGATAATTTAATACTTAGATAGTATTATAGAGTTACAAATAGATAACAATGTTTGACCATAAATGATTTTATGGTGTATACTTAAAATGAAATTTTCTTATAATTTAATGGTCTAATATTATTGGGTAAGAAGTTAAATTGAAAATGAGGTAGTATTAGGTTTCATATATCATATTGAGTCTAAATGTTAAAAATGACATGATTATAATGGAGCTAGATTAAATGCTATTAAAACTTCCATGATTACAATGAAGATATCTACATTGATGATCACTACAATGAAGATAGCCACAATGATGATCACAATGAGGACGTCTAAAAGAAAATAGATTAGCAACTCAAGTATGGCTTTCCTTGAATAACAATGATGATTCAATATAGATTCAAAAATATTAAATTGTAATATTATTCTCATTATCAATTGATAACTAAACTATAATGGATTTGCTACCTTCAAAAAAAATTTAATAATATAATATTACATTGTTATATAAAGATAGTAAAATAATTCTCACTATCAATTAATAACTAAAAAATTAATAATATAATATTACATTGTTATATATAAAAAAAAAAATAACACATTATGAATGAATAATGATATTAATAGTTATGATATACCTAAAAAATCAATAAAAAAATTGACATGAATTATCTCACCTTTAAAACTTATAAAATTAACGTTATGGTGAGAGAATTCCGTCACCTTGACATAAATCATTGTATCGAGAATGTTTTACAGAATAATATGATGCACGTGTTACTAGTGTTACTCATATTACATTACGATACACGTGTTACTAGTAACACTATATTATATTACATTACGATACACGTGTTACTAGTGTTATTAGTAACACTAGTAACACGTGCATCATATTATTCTGTAAAACATTCTCGATACACTGATTTATGTCAAGGTGAAAGAATTCTCTCACCATAACATTATATATATATATATATATATATATAAGTTTGGGTGGTTGAGACAAATTTGTTGATCCAGATCTATGATGTGGAAGGTTATTTTTTCTAGTGATATGTGGATTTCTATTATTATAATGGATTCAAATTTTATTGTTAATCCAGCTTGTGCCTTAAATATTTCATGGTTTTTCCTGGGTATCATCATTGAAACAAAGTGTTAGAGATTTTCCCGAATCTTGGTAACTTGGAAGAAAAAATAAAATTATTTGTTATACTTACAATTTTAAACATTCAATTTTAATCCTTTTTAGGTATAAAATTTGAAAAACAATTTCAAATTAGAAGAATTTAATGTTTTTCAACACTCAAAATAAGTGAGTTAAAAAAAAATTTAAACTAATAATATAAACATTAAATAAAAAATAAAATTGTAACAAAATGTTTTTTTTGTTTGCTAGCATTTTTGTTTCCTATGGGATTAGCCTTTGGTCTAAGAAATCATGACCCTCTAATAAATCGTGACCCAGAGGCATCTAAGTAACTTGGGGTGTTCATCTATGTCGTGTCTAAGAAATCGTGACCCGCTAAGAAATCATGACCCAAGGGCATCTAAGTAATCCGGGGGGTTCATCTATGTCATAAATCACGACCCAAGGGAATCTAAGTAACCCAGGGGGGTTCATCTATGTCGTCAAAATCACCTAGGTATTGCACTTGGCCTCTTAACATGGTTGGATTTTTTTGGGTGTCTCCCCCCGAATATCGCGAGTTTTGAACCTTGGCCATATTATAGAACAAAACCCTCAAAATCCAATCACTCTAGCAAGATTTGACCAATTATAACAAAATGTTGTTTAATATAGATTTTATTTAATATAATTGTGATTTTATTTTACCATTTGATGTAAGTTTTTTTTATCTAATCTAAAACTGGTCACTATTTTTTATTCACATATAAAAAATAGATATTCATCTAGCCAAAGTCCAACACAAGCCTACCAACTTAGGAAACCATGCCTCCAACTCCTATATGATTATGCCCACCCATACACAATATTCAAAAAGACAAAGGAAAATTCAAACCTATCACCCCAAGCTAGGAATGGGAGGTGTTTCCTCCTGTATCATGTCTACTAGTAGCTCTATGCCATTGTTTTCCTCTTTACCATGCTTGCATGCCTGTTGCATGATGTCCACCTTGATCGGATTCTCTTGAGTGCCAATAATGCTCATTGAACGCACTTCTATTTTACCCTGATCTTCCTCTTCCATAGTTGAGGTGATGCTGATTTTCATGCCAAATATTGTGCTACATATATGGTCCTCAAATTTCCCCTCAATAATGCACATGGTATGGAGGATATCCTTTTGGTCCTCTTTAATTTTTTCCAGTGCCTGAGAAACCAATTTTTAATAAGATAGTATCTTTCTACCATTTGGAAATACTTGGTGTCCCTGTTTTGTGACTAGACCAGGTCCTCAACCCAGTCCCTCACTTCCTCTAGGATCTCTTCATCAAAGATCTTATCCCTCTTTTCCATCACTGTAGCTTTAGCCTCCTAAATAGATTCCTTTTCTTTCTTGTATGGTTTCTCCTCATAGTCTCTTTCATCTCTGTCTAGTACTTGCTCTTATCGATTCCCAACCATTTGATTCTATGATGAGGAGGCACCACCACTCCTTTTCCTCTTTCATCCCTTACCTTACCTACCTTTTCTTGATCCTCGGGCCATGTCCCCAATCCATAACACCAAGAATTCCAGACTACAATTCTTATGAAATGTTGCACACCCCCCCTTAGAATTTTGAGATAAACCCCATGAATGACACAAGGAGTCAAAATCTAAATTCCCTTGGTCCCCACACCCCACTCTTTTCTCAAAAAAATTATATTTCACCTAAAATCACAATATTTCCAATCTACAAGCACTAGAACCCATCCACAACTATGGTGATGCCCCTCCTCCCAACATTTCTCATATGATTCAAACTTTTCCCATACTTTTCTTTGCCTGCACACTAATTAGTCCTTAAGGCCCATTCACTATATATTATTACCACACCTAATTCCTCCCAACATATCTAGGCATGACATCACTCTCTCTCCTTATCACAACTAGTCATAAAAAACATATCCCTTCCATGAATATTCAACAGTGTTTCACAATACACCCTCCTCTCTTGGCTTGGATTTTGCATAATGAAATTAACTATGGAATATGTCTTCATACCCACTCCTGTCTTGATCGTCTCCCCTCCCCATCGATGGATAAGACTGTTACAACCAGCTTGTCCCCTCCTCATTACTACTTTTCAAGGTGGAGGAATGATGTGATGCATAAGTGTATGTCTCCCCACTTACATTCACCTAATCTGAGTAACCATTTGATGTAAGTTAAAAAAATAATTTAAAATAATAATATAAACATACAAAATAAAATTATAATGAAATGTTATTATTGTTGGAAAGTTGGTTGTCATTGATGTCAATGTTTGGACAATGATGTCAACCCTTGGAGAAGTCTGGAAGCCTTAGATATGTGGTTGAGATAGATGGATAGTTATTTGTCATTGAAGGAGTGGTTGATGTCAACGTATGTGCTGGGTGCATTTAATGAATTCTACATGTAGCCCCAAAGGTATGTTCATGGAACCCACAATTGATCGAGGAATAAATACATGAAGTTTGGTGTATTTACAAGCAAGACTATCATAGATGGATAGTACATGTCATGTCATTTCCGGTGATATTTGGTACGCCATGTAGTTCCTCATAGTTGAGGAGATATGGCTTTGTGAAATTGGAGTACCCTCAAAGAATCATCTAGAAGTTCCTATGAAGTCATCAATAAGTTTGCTAGTTAAAGTGGTTGCAACTAGAGGTTAATTATGGGTAAAGTTGTTGCAACAAGAAAATAATTAAAAATAAATTAGTTGCAATAAGAAATTGTGAGTTTACTAATTATGGGTAAATTAGTTGCAACAAGAAGGTGGGTTACCCCTAGAAGAAGGAAGATGGGTCAAACAATTAAAATATGTTGCTTAAAGGAAGGCACTTGGGAAGCATAAATAAGAGATTAAGAGTCTCCCATTAGCATCTATTGAGAATATTGAAAATCTATCTTGTGAAAGGTTATTAGAAGGTACTCATTGACATATATAAGTTAGATGCATAAATTCGATAGTTCTGTAAATGCAATTTCGATAGCGGTAGAAATTTGGCAGTTTTGTAGTCGTAGGTGGTCCCATAGCCATAGGTTTCAGTAGCTACAAAATATGACATTTCTAGTAGCTTCAAGTGGTTCTATAGTTGTAGGTTTTGGTATCTACATAAAGTGGTACTTACAGTAGCTACATGTGGTTTTGTAGCAACAAGTTTATATAGCTCCACAAAGTGCCAATTTCGGTAGTTGCAGGTGATTTGGAAGCTACAGAAAGTTGGCAATTTGGTAGCTGCATCAAATTTGCAGATTGGAATTGTTCCAATTATTGCATGGTATGGTATAGGTCTTGATGATGATGTAACGATTTTGCTACAAAATTACAGGTATGTCTATATGCATATTTTGAAGTTTATATCTTGGTAATGGTAAGGTACATGCTTGGTGATGTTAACACATGATGAGACACATATTGGTGATGTTATGGTTCTTGGTTTGATACATGGTTGATTTGATAGTTCATTAGACTTGTTTCATGGATAGTACACCACATGCTTAAGGCATATCTTGGAGCCCCCTTTTTCTTTATGGTTGAGTATGGTTGAGGTTCATGCTTTGGTGTTACGCTTGAGACATATCCTTGCTACATTCTATATGGTTGTTATGGTTCATTGTTAGAGGAAAATGTTTGTTATATTGGAATATAATTGAGGCATGTAGTTGGTATATGATCTTGGTTTATTATGATGCATTCGTGAGGTTTTGGTTTATACATTGATGCATATGTTGGTACATGGTTGATGATTGATATACATGGTTGATGGTTGATGAACATGGTGGATGCTTGAGGTACATGGTATAGGTGTTTGTGCATGGTTGATGCACCTGTTTTTGTACAGGTGTTGGTGCATGGTTAATGCATGTGTTATCGTGTGGGTTGTCGTACACGGTTGATGCTTGGTAGGGTACACGTTGATGGTTTGGTACATGTCTGGTAAATGCATGTGTTGGTGATGTTGGACATCTATTTTAGAGGTGTCCTTGGTATATGATCCATGTGAGAGGATCTGGTTGAGTAGAAGTGATAGGTTGAGAGTGAAAGTGGCAGTGATGGTGACAATGACATTGGCAGTGATTGTGGTAGTGATAGTTGTTCTACACTTATATTTTAAGGAGACAGGTCAGGGTAAGGAAAGGGGGTTGTATCCTTCTTCTATTTGGTGCTAGATAAATCAGAGAGTTGGAGCTTCCTTCAGGTTGGATCTTGAGAACCAGGGGGTTGTAGCCTCCTTCTGGTTGGAGCTAGAGAATTAAGGGAGTTGCATCTTACTTCATGTTGGTTCATGTAAATTAGGGGGTTGGTGCCTTCTTCCAGTTGGTGCTGGAGAATTGGGAATTTGGTGCTTCCTATGAATGTATTTTTTATTTATATAAGAAAAAATTATGCGGTTTTCTCTCGTTTGGGTTTCCACGTAAATTTTGGTGTACTATGTACTTGATGTGTTGTTGCTTATGTTTCTATGTTCATGATATATTGATGATATACTACTGATAAAGTTGACATACATATATTTTGTTTAAAAGTTGTAAAATTTCTCATACAAATTCACTCCCCCTCGGGATCTTAATATTCCAACAATTGGTATTAGAGTGAGGTTCTTCAAGAAAACAATTTAACCACTGGAAGGAAGATTGTGGATTACACTTAGAATGGAGCACCAATATTCAAAGGTCAGAATGGTTTGGACTATGATATATGAAGCAGAAGAACAAAAGCATTTTTACAAGCACAATGATATCATGTTTGGAAATCAATTGGTATAGGACACACCGCTACAAAGAAGTAGAAGACTGCAACCAAGAAGGAATTAAAAAGAAACAATAAAATAACAATGGATTTCATGTGGGAAGGATTACCTCATTCGGTAAGAGATGAAGTAGGAAAATGTTCATGAGACAAAGAACTTTGGGATAAGCTACATAATATTTATTCCAAGTAATATCCCGTCACAGAATCAGATCCTATTAAAGAAAGTGAAGGTACATAACAAGAATAAATATGCTCACCATGTTAGACATATTCAAAAGATGAATATTGTGAAGAAGGAATAGTAGACCTAGAAGTAGAATTAATCAATTCCTTAGATGATTTGACAAAAGAAAGGAAGAAAAAAAGGTATCTTAAGGAACAATTAGTCAAGAAACATTCTCAATAAAGTTCCGAAGAAACCCAACAAGTCATCATGAATCTAAAAGATCATCGAGAAGAAGCCAAAAGGATTGAAGAAACATAAAAAATTCATATGGAAGAAAAGGAGTGTTTGAAATCCGAAATAGAAGCACTAAGAAAGGAAGCAATGGAACATAAGCAATGTTCGGAGGATGAAATAAATTAAGTAGAGAAGAGAGAGAATATATTGACATATCATCTTAAGGAAAGAACTGGTGAATTAAATCGGTTTGAAGGAGAATTTGGTCAAGAAGAGAGAAGACTTGAAAAAGAAATCATCTCCTTCAAGATCCAACTTGAAGAGGAAAAATGAACAGTAGAAGTCATGAAGATTCATATGGTTAATAAAGAAGAAGAGCTTGAGAATATTGAAGAATAATTTGTCACATTGAGATCCAAAATCGTCAAGCTCAACAAGAACGTTAAAGAGACAAAAACATCCACATCATTCATAGAAACGTTTGAAGAGAAAATGATCCATATGGATATCGATGGCCACCCACCTTTTCCAACTGGCTCAAAACAGTTTTCTGACAATTTTGGCAACTTACTATTTTTAGTAGTTTTAACTTCTGGGGCCATTTTGAGGGCCTAAATGAAGGTTTTTCAGGATAGAGATCCTCAATGATATCAAAAGGCATGACTGAGCCCCCAAAATTAATCTCCTTGACGATACCTTTCCAACGGGCTATCACACGCCTAAAACAAAGATCGTATGCAAAAGTTACGACCCCGGGAAGTTGATGTACTAACTTACCCAAACGGGGCCCACATGACTTTTGGCGCTTCATCTCCTAGGGTTAGGTTTTTGGTTGTCTAGGGTTTTTGGAATTCTTTCTTATTGTAAAAATTCCTTCAGAGCCTCATTGTAACCTTCTTCTTGCGAATGCGCACTGTTTTCACATCTCTTCTCAGAGATAAGTTGCCACCATTCCAACAAGCTTGTTTCCGCTGCATTTTATAGTTTCAGCTTATTTCGTTATTGAATAGAAAACCAGTTTTACTGTATCTCTATTATTTTGTGTTAAGCACCTGTTAATAATCTGTATTCATTTTGTTCTGCTCATAAAATCTGGATCATAAACACTCCAAGTTGCTAGAAAAGAAGAATGGGGAAAAGATTAAGAGTTATGTAAAAGTACTCAAAGGAAGGAATCATGGTCAGCCAAAATCAAATAAAAACGATAGAGACACATATTCAGGAAGACCCTCCACATTCAAGCCACAAATAATCTTCAATCATGATCATGATCAGCCAAGACATGAATTTAGAAGGAATGCACCAAAAAGAAGATCATTCACTCCCAAGTGTGTAAATTTTTTTATGGTCACTGCCAATTGTTTTTATTGTACTAATTTTGGACATAAAATTGCAAATTGCAGGGTTTATGGAATAAATTTTCAAGTAAGAAGTTCTTATGTGTCCCCACATAACATTGAATGTTACAAATTCCACAATTATGGTCACATAGCTCATGATTGTAGAAGCATGATGGATACTTCTATCATATATAAGAAAGTTTGGAAAAGGAAACAAGAATAGGTAAAAGAAGAGCAGATGAATGAAGGACACCCATAAGTCATACTCTCAAGATTGGAAATAGTACTAGATCAAGAAAAATCTAAAATAAAAAAGGAATATGTTAGATATAGGAAGGTTTGGAGAAGAAATGAAAAACAGGAAGAACAGGTGAATATAGACAAGGTCCCAGATATCACAAGATTTGCAGTAATGTGAGAAAGAAAAGAAGAACAAGTGAATAAGGAATAGGTGCAAGAGATTGTACTTCCAATAATTTTAATGCAAGATCAATCCATCAGAAAAAGGGAATAAGTCATAGTTCATAAAGATGATGAGTATACATACAAAGATGAATACTACTCCGCATTGGAGTGGGTATTTTTCTAAGCCACCCGACTTGGAGACTCCTAGTGAATATGAATATTCAATAGGGGGAGTCAGTGTAGTAGCTACTAAAAATCAAAGAACCATCCTTCAAGAAGGTTGAAGTATTTGGAGAGACAGATAGAAAAAGTACAAAATGATAGATTGATCAGTTAATGAGTATTATTCCCACGGATATATCAGTTGGCAGTTACATATGCATAAGTTTATGATTATATTCCTTGAGACAAACATATCTTTAGTACAGGTTGTTCCATACATGCGGAGTTTGATTTGTAGGTAGAGTAGATCAATGGACACATTTGATTCAGTTACAGTTGTGAAGCCTTCATGATAGTATAGTGGTAGATGTGTCAACATTGTGTAAAATTGAGTAGCATTGTTATGGACAACTTATGACATATGGAAATAGATGGATTTATGAAATCAGTAGAAAGTACATAAAACATGGGTCATAGAAAATGCATAGCAACGTATCAATGGAATGAGTTGAAATCAAATAGTCACAAGAAGGAAAGAGAAACCTTCAATAAAAGTTATATCATCATAGGGACATTATTGAATAGTATGGTCATGAAAAATCATTTGAAGTCAAGAAATTTTGAATTATTTACATATATATAAGAGAGTTACAAGAGGAAGCATCAACCAAAAATTAGCAAGAACTGGAAGAGAGGAGAGGAAACACTTATAGGTATCCCTACATTGATTTACATGATATTTTGCAGAGAAGTCGAGGGAAGAGAATTCATCAGAAAAAGAGATCCACAACGAAAGATTAGAAGCTTATAGATAGGGGGAGACATACTAACACAAGGATTTATCCTTTTTACTATGATGTCAAAGGAAGAGAAAGAGAAGGATTGTTTAGATAAGCTATACTTTCAGGGGAAGTCACATAAGGAGAGAAACATGTGAAGAGAAAGAACAAAGGCATGAAAATAGAGAGAGACAATAGATGCATGAAGACAGAGGGAGCAACCCCAAAGAGAGAGATCCTTTTCCATTGATGTCAAAGGGGGAGAGTGAGAAATATTGATGAGGAGAAATGGTAATAGGGGGAGCATGAGTGTTGGAGCATCAATGTTTCCATCGGTGTTGCCATAAGTTTTGGTGTTTCCATCAATGGCAAAGGGGGAGATTGTTGGAACATTGGTTTGGACAGTTGGTTTTCATTGATGTCAACCCTTGGAGGAGTCCAAAAGCCTTATATATGTGGTTGAGATAGATGGATTGCTATTTTTTATTGATCCAGGGGATCAAATTTTGCTCAAAGTTCAAAGTTCTTGGAATAGCTTCAAATCGAACGAGAGCGTAGGCCTCGTCATTACGAACCCAACACAACTTGTTTGGGTTCAAATGGATGTCGGGAGCGAGAGATATCGCGTTCTGTTCAAAATGAGAAACAGACAAAAAAAAGGGGATGCTGACTGTACAGTTCGTACAGTCCGTACGGACACTGACGTGGCAGACTATATGACATGTGGCAGGCAATTGTATGGACAGTTGGCATATGATGTGGCATGTTTGCAGCGAACGGTATGGTGACACGTGGCCCAATCAATGGCCTCCATGTGTCACACACATATTGGTTTAAAATTTGTGCATTCAGTAGGACTCGACCCCGCGACCTCCAGGCAGGGGAAGAGACTTGGGAAGGGCCGCCGACCGACGTGCCACCACATGTGCCTTGTAATATAAATGGCACACACTATATTTAAGTTGATATGTATTGTATGGTGGGCATGGACCGGGGCGGGGCTTATCCCCGACCGTCGGTCCCGCGTGTATACAATATAACCATATTACTATATGCGCACCCTATTGTATAGCCCTTTCATATGAGCCCCTGGTCACATACATTATTGCAATATGACCATATGTATTACCATATGTGCGCGCGTGGGTATGTGTTTTGGTTTTGGTTTGAATTCGGTTCAACGGTTATACAAATGACCCTCCACTTGTACATTAACCATTGGATTTTGGAAACGGGGCCTATGTTTGCACTTGCGCGCGGTCCTATGGGTCATACGACCACGACCTTGGTGGTTAGGGGCTAGGTGCGCCCATAACTGTCCTACAATTTGCACGGTTTGTGCGGTTGCGTCCAATGTTGAGTTTTAACGCTTAAATATGTGTGTGGGCTAGGTTGAGCCAACAAGGGTGCAATTTGTAGATGCAAAGACAAAAAGTTTGAAGGGGGACTTCCAGGAAGCCTATCTTCTTCAATTTTTGGCCAAACGAGGTGCCAAAAAAACCCAGCTAGGGGTTTTTGGATGTTCTGAAGCCATTGGAGCAGTTTATTTGTCATTTTGAGCATTGTAAAGAACATTTTTTAGGACTTTGAGAAAATAATACAAATGATCCATTGGAAGCTAGACCAGGAGATGTAGCCCAAGAGAGGGGTGAACTCCTTTATCATTTGCTGTGTTATGTGTTTTCTATTCACTATTATTGCTGCTGTTTATATGCATCTTAAATGAGTAAATGTTATTTAAGTTCTGTTGCAAAGTTGATCCATTTTCATTTTAACACATAAATTTTACTTGCAAAGATTTTCAAGAATACAAGTCTTCTTCATTTTTAGATCAAGCTGGTATCAGAGCATAGGTTTTTGAAGACTTGATTATTTGCAAGTGTTTTGTTTTCTGATGCTCACAAGGTTGAAACTCACAAGAGGAGAAGGTCAACTTGTAGAGCCAAGTTCTCTTCCTTCAATTACTTCTCATGTTTAATCCTTCAAATCTAGATGAAGTTTGTGTTCAGGCCACTCATTTGGAAGCAAGGGGAAGGAACGAAACTCAAGAGGGTAACAAGAAGCGTTTCAGCCATGGAGACAAAGGAAAGAGGAAGTTCAAGGGAAATGGAAAAAATAATGTTGTTGTTAAGAAAGAGGGAGAACAATTCACATGCAAACATTGTTCAAAAGATGGCCATGATGAAGACCATTGTTGGAAACTTCATCCTCAAAGAAGACCCCAAAAGTTTGGCAACAAAGGGAAGTCAAAGAATACTGCAACCATACAACATGATTTAGGTTCTGATTTGGGTGATGAAACAAAGATCACAGCCATGGGTTATCAAGGTAATGGTTCTATTGCAAGTACTAGTTCTTTAAGTAACAATAATCTCAATGTAACTTGACAAGAAAAAGAGAGAATTGAACTTTTTCACATAAGGGTTGTTTCAAAGCATACCAAAATAGATACTCTATTTGATACTGGATCTCAAGCAAACCTTATATCTGAGGACACTGTTAAAAAATTAAAATTGGAAACAATTCCACATCCTAAGCCATACCCTCTTGGTTGGATATGTGATAATGATAAATTACAGGTGACAAGAAGGTGTAAACTTAGGTTTGCTATCACTGCAAATTTTGTTGATGAGGTAGAGCTTGATGTTATTCCTTTGGATATCTGTGGTATTGTGTTGGGAAGCCCATATTTATATGATAGGAAAGTTGTTTTTCATCATCATGAGAATAAGTATCACTTTTTTAAGAATGGAGTTGAGTACATTATTAGAGCCCATACAAAGAAGATGAATTTATCACTTGTAAATGTGGGACAAATGAAGAGATTAGTCAATGCTAGCAAGAATTTTGTTTTCTTAATGATTAAACCTAAAGATGATATTGAAAATGAAGTTTTCCAAGGTTGTGATGCAAAGTTGAAATCTAATCTATATGAGGTTGTTAATCAATATGATGAAATGTTTAAGGAACCAAAGGGATTACCTCCAAAAAGGGGTATCCAACATGAGATTCAATTGCAGCAAGATTGTCCTCTTCCAAACATTTGTATGTACAGAATGTCGGTCATGGAGAATGCCGAAATTAAAAAACAAATCCAAGAGTTGCTCGATAAAGGGGTCATTTTAACAAGTTCATTGCCATGTGGATCTCCAATTGTGTTAGTGCCAAAGAAAGATGGTACATGGCGTATGTGTGTTGATTTCAAGGCTTTGAACAAAATTACAGTAAAGAATCGTTATCCTCTTCCTAGAATTGACGATTTGCTTGATCAATTAAAAGATGCTAAATATTTTACTAAGTTAGATTTGAGAAGAGGATATCATCAGATCAAGATTGCTGAAGGCGGCACATGGAAGACAACTTTTAAAATGAAGCAAGGTTTGTTTGAATGAATGGTAATGCCTTTTGGACTTTGCAATGCACCTGCTACTTTCATGAGAGTTATGAATGATGTCTTAAGGCCTTTTCTTGATGATTGTGTTATTGTCTACTTGGATGACATTTTGATCTTTAGAAAATCTCGTGAAGAGCATGTTAAACATGTGAAACAAGCTTTGGATGTTTTGAGAAAGGAAAAGTTGTTTTTGAAGATGTCCAAATGTGAATTTGGAAAGACTTCACTTATTTATTTAGGGAATATTGTTGGTGGAGGCGAATTAAAAATTGATCCCTCCAAGGTCAAAGTCATATTGGAATGGCCCAAGCCCAACAATGTGACAGAGGTAAGAATTTTTTTGGGAGCAGCCCAATACTGGAGAAAGTTTATTGCTAACTTTTCTTCCATTGCAGCTCCATTACATGCAGTGAAAAGTGTCAAGAAAGTTTTTGAATGGGGAGGCACGCAACAGAAGGCTTTTGATACTTTGAAAGAGAAGATCAGTTCAGTGCCAATTCTTGTACTTCCAAATTTAAGACAACCTTTTGAAATCCAAATAGATGCAAGCAATTATGCAATGGGAGCAGTCTTGCTACAACATGGTAAGCCCATTTGTTTTCATTATGAAACTTTTAATGGTGCTGTGATTAACTATCCTACTTATGATAAGGAGTTGTATGCATTGGTACAAAGTGTGAAAAAATGGAAACATTATTTGTTGGGGAAAAAAACCATTGTCCACACCGATCATCAACCATTGCAATACTTACAATCACAAACAAAGCTGCAACAAGCTAGGCACTTCAGATGGATGGGTTTTCTACAACAGTTCCACTTGGTCATCAGGTATAAGAAGGGCATTTATAACAAAGTTGCTGATATGATTACAAGGCCTATTATTAGTGCTTCAGTTATTCTTAAGCATAGTCCTATCATGCATGAGAGTTATGTTGAGCAATATGCTTTAGATACTAACTTTAAAGAAGTATATGAGACTTTGTGTCATTCTAATCATGTTGAGGAATTGGATTACCATGTGCATGATAATCTTTTGTATCATCTTGGCAATCTATGTATTCCACAGGGTGAAAGAATCAACATCATAAGAGAAGCTCATTCTTCTCTTATTGTTGGTCACTTTGGTATAGGCAAGACAGTGGCTAATTTGCAAAGGTACTGCTATTGGCCTAAAATGAATGAAAGTGTTTCAAGATATGTTCGAGGATGTTCATTATGTGCCACAAGCAAACATAGCAATCGAAAGTTGGGTTTGTATACTCCACTTCTGGTTCCTTCTCGTCCTTGGGAAAGTATTTCTATGGACTTTGTAGGAGGTCTACCTATGTCTAGACGAAATCATGATTATATTTATGTTGTGGTTGATCGATTTAGCAAAATGTGTATTTTGATGCCTTGTAAGAAGTAGGTTACAGCTGAACAAATGGCACAAATGTTCTTTCAAAATGTTTGGGTGCATTTTGGATTGCCTAAATCCATTATTTCTGATCGGGATTCTCGATTTGTTGAAAGTTTTTGGTTGAGTTTATGGGCACTCATGGACACCAAACTAAAAAAAAAGCACAGCTTTTCATCCGTAAACCGATGGTCAGACAGAAGTGGTAAATCAAACAGTGGTGCATCTTCTTCGTGGTTATTGCAGCAAGCATTCTAAACTTTGGGATGAGCATTTACACTACATTCAATATGCTTACAATCGAGCTAAGCATTCTTCAACTCAAACATCGCCATTTGAAGCATGTTTTGGCTATTTGTCCAAATATCCTTTAGATTTTATCTTTGGGAAGGATATTTCTATTGATGGTCAGTATGACATTGATAGGGAAAAAAAGTTCATTGAACAAATTCAGGCGATACATCAGATGGTGCAAGAGCAGTTGGAAAAGAGTCAAGCCAAGTACAAGACAAGACATGACAAGCATCGTGTTGATCACAATTTCCAAGTTGGAGATGAAGTTTGGATTTACATTAGTAGGGATAGGCTTAAAGGAGAAAGTAAAAAACTCAAACCAATTCGATATGGTCCTTTCAAGATTATCGACAAGATTGGTAACAATGCCTTTCATTTAGATTTGCCTCCTTATATGAAAATGTATGCAGTTTTTAATGTTGAGAATTTGAAATTGTATGAGCCTCCTTTGATTGATGATCAAGGAGAGCATGTTCAGATTCCTTCTATAGATGATTTTTCCCCAGAATATCTTACAAAACTGCATGAAGACACAATCCTTGATAGGAGAATACGAACTTCAAAATGAGGAAATGTGGAGTATCTTCGAGTTGGTCTTAAAGGTACAAATCCAAGCAAAGCCAAGTGGATTGAGGTTGGAAAGGTGAGGGAGATATACCCTCATCTTCAGATATACTGAAAATAGTCTTTTGGAGGTCCAAAATCTTTCCAATGGGGAGGTGTGATCCAGGGGATCAAATTTTTCTCAAAATTCAAAGTGCTTAGAATCGCTTCAAATCGAACGAGAGCGTAGGCCTCGTCATTATGAACCCAACGCAACTTTTTTGGGTTCAAACGAACGTCGGGAGCAAGAGATAACACGTTCTATTCAAAATGACAAAAAAAAAAAGGGGGATGCTGACTGTACAGTCCATACGGACGCTGACGTGGCAGATCGTACGACACGTGGCAGGAAGTTGTATGGACAATTGGCATATGATGTGGCATGTTTGCAGCGAATGGGATGGTGACACATGGCCCAATCAATGCCCGCCACATGCCACACACATATTGGTTTAAAATTTGTGCATTCAGCAGGACTCGACCCCGAATCCTCTGGGCAGGGGAAGAGACTTGGGAAGGGCCGCCGACCGGCGCGCCACCACATGTGCCTTGTAATATAAATGGTGCACATTATATTTAAGTTGATATGTATTGTATGGTGGGCACGGACCGGGCCTGGGATTAGCCCTAGCCCCCGGTCCTGCGTGTATACAATATAACCATATTACTATATGCACGCCCTATTGTATAGCCCTTTCATATGAGCCCTCGGTCGCATACATTATTGCAATATGACTATATGTATTAGCATATGTGCACGCGTGGGTATGCGTTTTGGTTTTGGTTTGAATTTGGTTCAACGGTTATACAAATGACCCGCCACTTGTACATTAACCATTGGATTTTGGAAACGGGGCCTATGTTTGCACTTGCACGCGGTCCTATGGATCATACGACCACGACCTTGGCGGTTAGGGGCTAGGTGAGTCCGTAACCATCCTATAGTTTGCATGGTTTGTGCGGTTGCGTTCAGTGCTGAGTTTTAACGCTTAAATATGCGTGTGGGCTAGGTTGAGCCAACAAGGGTGCAATTTGTAGATGCAGAGACAACAAGTTTGAAGGGGGACTTCCAGGAAGCCTATCTTCTTCAATTTTTGGCCAAACGAGGTGTCGAAAAAGCCCAGCTAGGGGTTTTTGGACGTTCTGAAGCCATTGGAGTAGTCTATTTGAAATTTTGAGCATAGTAAAGCACATTTTTGATCACTTTGAGAAAATAATACAAATGATCCATTGGAAGCTGGATCAGGAGATGTAGCCCAAGAGAGGGGTGAACTCCTTTATCATTTGTCGTGTTATGTGTTTTCTGTTCACTGTTATTGCTGCTGTTTATATGCATCTTAAATGAGTAAATGATATTTAAGTTGTGTTGCAAAGTTGATCCATTTGCATTTTAACACATAAATTTTACTTGCAAATATCTTCAAGAATACAAGTCTTCTTCATTTTTAGGTCATTTATTGATGGAGTGGTTGATGTCAGCATATTCGGTGGGTGCATTTGATTAATTCTACATGTAGCCCCGAAGGTATGGTCATGGAACCCAACGTTGATCGAGGAATAAAGACATGAAGGTTAGTGTATTTGCAATTAAGACTATCATAGATGGATAGTACACGTCATGCCATTTTATGTGATATATGGTACACCACATAGTTCCTCATGGTTGAGGAGATATGGATTTGTGAAGTTGGAGGACCCTCAAAGAACCATCTAGAAGTTTCTAGAATGTAAGCAAGAAGTTTTCTAGTCAAAGTGGTTTGAATTAGAAGTCAATTATGGGTAACGTTGTTGCAACATGAAAATAATTAAAAATAAATTAGTTGCAACAAGAAATTGTGAGTTTAATAATTATGGGTAAAGTAGTTGCAACAAGAAGGTGGTTTATCCCTAGAAGAAGGAAGATGGGTAAAACAATTACAATATGTCCCCTAAAGGAAGACACTTGGTAAGTATAAATAAGAGATCAAGAGACTCCCATTAACACCTATTGAGCAAATTGAATATATATCTTGTGAAAGGTTATTGGAAGGTACTCATTGACATATCTGATGTTACATCCTGCTCTTGCATGCACCGAGAAGACTTATTCTTCGAGGACACTTGCATGCAAGTGATCTAGGTCATTATACTATTGGTTGTTTGATTATGATTATGAGACATTGTGGATTTGATGTTATGTTATTTTTGTTGTATTTACATCGACAGGTGCTATTGACTGGGTTCTCCTGAGTGTGCAAGACTTTGGACGTTAAGGATAATGAGGTGTCGATGAAGCTCCATGGACTCCGGATTGAGTTAGGGAGTGGACTGTTAGGGTTTGAATGTTGTTGATGTGACATATGTACATAATATTAGACGTTATGATGTTGATTATTATTGCTGACATGATTCGTTGATGGATGCAGGCTAACGATAGCTTGCCGACCAGACTCACATTTGGAGTAGAGGGGTCACGCACGACAACCAGAGGCATTGAGGGAGAGGTGTGTAAATAGCCCTGCCACAACTTACTAACACTCCCTCCATGGCTCAAACTGTAGGTTAATGATTACCTAGTTCAAGAGACTCGCGATGCCATGAGGGAAGACTATGACATTTGCTCACGATGATTCTAAGGGGCACACAATAAGGCATGGTCATTATTCCTTAGAGGCCCTTAGTCTCCTAGAATATCACCTGACGGAGTATTGACTGTAGGGGTTTGACGCCTACCAAATTTAGTCAAGAGGTGAATGGCACCCTTGGAGCACGTAGTGCGTTTTGAAGGGCATGTCGCACAAATAAAATGGAAAGAGGCGTGTGACACCCTTGGAGAATGTAGTGCGTCTTGAAGGGAACGTCGTGATTTTAACTGGTAAGTGAACAAACCTACTTCCTAGAAAACCATGCCTCCTTAGGACCTGGTCGGCCTTAAAATGAATTTTTTGATGAGTAAGTTTAATAAAAACATTTCCCTTAAGAACAGTTGCCAAGCCTAGCAAATTTAAAACCTAGGTCTAAGTAGAACTTCTGAACAAAAAATAATGAGAAATGTAACAAGAAGGGGGTAAATGAAATTCCATTTAATTAAACTAAAGAGGGTTTGGGAAACTAAAGACTAAGAAACTCTATAAAAAGGATGGAAGAGGAGGAGTAAGGGACACATTTGGATTACGTAACGTTACATTGCCGAAATTTTATCTTGACTGAATTTCTCTTGTGGGAGTTGGGGATACCCAACTTGAACAAAGAGTGGTATCTTGAACTTGCTAGGCAAGCTGGGAAGCTAGAATTCTATGGAATTGTTTGTGTGGCCTCTTTGCGGCTCGGGGGGCTCAGGGGGAAGAAGAGTGCCCCTAGCGTTGGATGGAAGGTACCGGAGAGGTTGCATTGGTTGGCTAGCGGGAGATGGACGGAGCGTGTGCGGGACAACGACTTCGTAGAATTCTCAATTGGCTACAATACACGTGTATAATTGTATTGAATAGTAGTTAGATTCCCTATATATGAATCTCTCTAACATCGAAAGGATGCGTGCGTCACCGTGTTAAAAATTTAGTTAATTTTTTGTCCCGACAGTATACGCTTGTGAAATTTGGTTTAAAGGTAGTTAAATTATGTTCTTGTGCCTTCGGTTAAGGTACTTCTATTGTGTTAAATTTTATGTTTTATTCAATGTAATACTATCCAGAGATTTCATTTTTTTTCTTTCAACGAATTTATCTTGAGGAGCCGATCATTTTATGATCATAGAATTCATAGTTATCCCATCCTTATGCTCACTGTACTTATTGATTTGATTTCCAATGGCGAACTCAAACTCTGAATGTGTATGACCTCTCTACGTTATTTTTTGCGGTGTTTTTTTCCTTGCGTTTTCCTTTCTTTGTTGCCTTCTAGTTTCGCCCTGAAATTGTATTCTTCACACTGCATGGTAAATACACCTTTGTGTTTTGTATGCTCTGTTGTCGTTTAAAATTTACCGAAGCGAATCGCGTCCTCCCTCCTCCAGTTAATGTAGAACTGTATGCATTTTACAAAGGCCTTTTTCTTTGCGTTTGTAGACCCAGGGCACTTTCCCCTCTCTCTGTGCCTAGAGAAATGTTTACTTAAGGTCCATGTTTTCCTAAACAAAACAATGAATTTTACGCTGGTCATTTCCATGAGAATTCCTTATTCTTTGTGTGGTCCATGGGTTATCCCCTGCATTGGAAAAGCCCTTTACACAGTGGAAATGGCGGTTCTTGGGTTTGAACTCCAATTTCTGACTTTGGGATTTTAATCACTACCCAATCCGTAGATTCTGAGGGAATGCGTGAAACTCTTGTCCTTAACCTTTTTGCATAAGTTTGCTCAGTGAATTATGTCGGTGGGCGATTTTTTTTAATTAAAACTAAATCGACATTTATGAGTAGGGCCCATAGTCATTCCCTTGTTTTAATGGATTTATTTTACTATTAGTTGGCAGAGTTAAATTTTTGTCTAATCTGCGAGTGACTATCCAATCAAGTTTTTACTTAATTAAATAACTGCCCAGATTAGTTCAACAACCATAATTTCGGAATCACCACCTGTGATCTAACCATGCTGACCCATGTATTAATTCTCAGAGTTTCCTATTTTGTGTGCCAAGATTTTAAATACTTCCCTCCCTTAAAATACAATGAATTTATTATCCCTACTCAGAAATTTAATATTTTCACATCGAAATTGGTAATTAATCACACAAGTATTTCCTTGGCTTTATTTAATTCTTCTATTTCAAGTTTTCTTGCTTTTTTTTACCCGTGCATTTCTGAGCTTTCTTGGATAGTTTATAATTCTAATCAACGATTTTGAATATATAATATTCTCTTGTTTTGGACAAGTCTCCTTTTATGGATAGTGGCAGGTGCACAGTTTTAATTCCGAGACCTGGGGTTAAGCGTGCCCAGCTTTAATCCCCTTGAATAAACACAAAACAATTTTTAAAAGTGCACATAGATAATCATTGACTATCTAGAGGTTTCGAATATCACAAGGAGAATCAAATATTATTATAACTATAACCCTTGTATAATAATGATGACTGAGGTAACTCAGTGGTGGAAGCTCATGACAGTGAGGTATTTAGGAAAACGCACTATCTTAAGATCAACTGGAAGCCATCGTATTTTAAGTGTTGTTAAAAGTTTTTTTTTGGTTTCATAAAGGACTCTAAGTTGAAATTATACGAAGTGGAATTGTTGTGGGAAAACTGAATACAACGCACGAGAAGGAGTTGTAACTCTGCATAAGAATCTACAACATCATTTGTACAACCCTAGCTAACAAAAACTACTCTCATTAATTACTCCATTGTCCTTAAATAGTTAATAATATTTATGAAGGCATCTAGACAATAATAATAATGTAACCCTAGAAGTTATAAGATTAGGTTATAAGTTAATTGTTGAGTGGGTTTTATTTCAAAATGTGCTTATGATGTTTTATATTGTTTTAATATTAGTCTAATGGTTTTGTGTAGGATCAAGTTCATACTTTTTGATTTTATTATATTAAATTTTGAATAACATTATGAAGAAGAGTTATTTTGTTAATACCATGAATCAAGCGATGTGCAATTTGGAGTAAGAAATTAGATTCAAGTGTTGAATTTTGTCAAATTCTTTATGTGAATATTCATTACTATTTTTTTTTTTTTTTTTAAAAGATGGATCCTATTACATTATCATAAACAAAATACAGTAACTGTTTGTGACGCCAATTGTCCTGCCTAAGCAGGAAACCGAGACAGATGGGCATCCTATGCCAAGTGTTACTCTTTTGACAAAATAGACATGGGTTCGTCCTACCCGAAGGAAACCAGGACTGTCACTTGTGAGGTTCAAACTGTATTCCATAAGCTAGATATAAGGAAACTAAAAAAACTAACTGAACTAGAGCTACATGCAGAACAGAAAAGGGACTCCTAACCGAAAGCATCATTGAACCGTTTTACCTGTGCGCTTCTTCTCTTTTCCCTGTTGTCTCCAGCCTGCTGGAAGCACGTACGTTTGCACACACGTTGGGCATTGCCGTTGTGGTATATTTTTGGAGTGGTCCACGAAGAGCATATCAAGTCGCTGGTCAATCCTAGTGAGGCGAAAAACTTGGTCATCCATCAGACTTCTTAGCTCAAAGATGAGTGCGAGGTGCCTCGAATCAGTAAAGGGTGGCTGCTCCAACCCGTAGCTGTCGACGGAGGCTTGGTGTCTAGAATCCATTGCTTCTCTGCTTGTCTACGCCTAACGGTTGAGAGACTGGGTCTCCGTCCCTGTGGTTGCATCGAGAGGGGTCTCTTCTTCAACAAAACAGGTGGGGAAGTGCTCCTTCGGGCTATTGGATTTGAAATCCTTCTGAGTGTCCCTAGGTGGAGGTTTGTCTTCCTTTCCGAATTCAGTAGGTGGGTTCCAGTTATCTGGAACTGTAACCAGCAGGGGCTTGGGGTAGCTCTGCATGGCTTCCTCTAAAGTAATTTCCTCCACGTACGCCATGGGAGGCGTTCGTGGTTTCCTTCTCCGTCAAGTGGATGCTATGGCTAGTGCCTGTTCAAATCTCCTCAGTCGCTGGCATCGAGACTCGACCGTGTACCAAGAGGCACCTCTGCGTGTCTTTCCTCCTGCCCTGGGCATGGTGGAGACCCTAGGAATGACCAGGGTTCCTGGCAGATAGACTGCTCTGCTCCAGAGCTTCGGCGAGACCTTGAAACTCTGCTCAGGTGGAGTATATTGCAGATGCGCTAGTGGAGTGATCACTGCTAGGAGAAAATGCTTCTCTATGCTATCAATCCCTGTGATAAGGCGTAGGGCTACCGTGACTGCCATAGCCATTAAGGCTTGGTGTTGAGTGCGCTGGAGGCTGGTACAATTCCCTTGCGCGAGGAGGCTCGTCGTTTGGTAACAGTTGTTGTAATCCATGGTGACTTAATGGCAGAGGGGACGTTCACCGGTTGATGCATTAATAATGCGTCCCGACATCAGTTCACGTGTCTCCGGATAACTATGTGGCACCCCATCCGGGGGGGATAAGTCTCTGGTGGCTAAGTTTTGGCACCTGGTGAAGATGTCTGAGCATTCTGAGACGTGGTCCACCCAACAGGAGTAATCGGCTTCCCTTTCGACTGCTTCATTTGCTAGACAATCCGCTACCCTATTTTCATCGCGCTTCACATGGGAAGGTATGATGTTGAGGTAGGGTTGGAGGAGGCAGTTGAAATCTTCTAGCAGTCCTGAAAGTCGCCAGCTCAGTGAAATTTTTGAAGGGTGACTTCCATTCAGAATCTTGGTGATTAAATGGATGATGACTTGTGAGTCTCCTTCCAAGAAAATTTTGTAGTGATCTTTATCCATCGTAGATTGGAGGCCCCTTAATAACCCTGTTAGTTCTACCACATTGTTTGTTGTTTCCCCTAAGAAGCCCACTATCAGGCCTAGGATATTTCCTTTGGAGTCTTTGATCACTGCTCCATATCCTACTATTCCCGGGTTGCCTTTGGAGGCTCCATCAAAGTTTATTTTGATGAAGTGTGCGGAGGGGGGGGACCAGGTAATTGGGCTGATCTGTAGAGGTTTGTTGGTCCTTGGTGTTGATTGATTGATTAGGATGGGCTTCCAGCATTGAAGAATGCACTGTTCCTCGGGATTGCACTTGAGGTCCTCCGCTTTCCATTATTTGCTCCTAACTATTTCTTTGATTAGAGAGTTGATTCTTTCCCATGTGGCCTCCGGCCTGGAGGATTGGGAGTGGAAAATTATTTTGTTTCTTTCCTTCCAAAGCTGCCAGAGGATGAATCCTGGTAGAAGCTGCCAGATGTGATTTAGAAGCGGGTTGTTATAGGAGATGCGGTCCCAGTTCTCTATTGTATCATTGATGTTGTTTCGATATTGATTGGATTTGCGCATGATTTGCACGCGTTGATCCCATATTTGTTGGCTGTAATAGCATCTGTTGAAAATATGTTCTTTGGTTTCCTCTTGTTGGTAGCAGAGCACATAGAGGGATGGCCCAATGAAGCCTCTTTTCCTGAGATTATCCCAGGTTAAGGCCCGATTGTGCACCACCAGCCACAGGAAGGTGGAAACCTTAGGCCAGAGAGCATAATTCTAGACTTTGCTCCATATGGGATCTTTGACTTCGCCTTGGGGGTGGTTGTGTAGGGAGTAGGATTAATTTATTGTGAAGGTACCTACTGTGGAGTATCCCCATCTCAGGATGTCCGACCCTTCTCTTCTGGGAATTTTCCGGCGGTTGGCTTAAGATTGCCAGCCCTGTAGGTTGAGATTCTCTGGGACTCCAAGGTCTTGGTGAGAGGTTTTCCATTGACGCCAGGGAGGGTGTTGTCCTTGGGGTTTCCAAAGATCTTTAACCTTTAAGGAGGTGTGCGGATCGAGAGCTCCCTTGAGGGTGGATAAGTCCTCCATTTAATTCAGGGGTTTAAATTGCTGCCAAGAGTCATTCCAGAACATGGCACTCTCTCCATCTCGAACCTCCCAAAAGGCATGGTTCTGTACCAGAGTGCGATTTTTCCATGCAGTGTTCTAGATGTTGGATCCTTGGATTCTGTTGTTATGCCCGATCAACTGGTTGGCTGGCGTGAGGGGGCCATACTTTTGTGTCCACATTTGTGCCCAGGCCGCTGTTGGAGTTTTTAGCCAGCGACACCAGATTTTGGCTCCCATGACTTGGTTGAGCTTCCCCGGGTCCCTGAGGCCTAATCCTCCTTGTATTTTTGGCGTGCAGAGTTTATTCCAGTTTACTAGCGCCAATTTCTTATTAGGTTGGTGTCCATGCCAAAGGAAATTCCGTTGAAGGTTTCTGATGACTTTAATAACATGTTTGGGAGAAACCAGGATCATGAAGAGATAGGTGGGAAGAGTCTGGAAAACTGATTTTAGGAGGACTAGCCGAGAGGCAATGTTGAGGGGTATAAAGGTCCAATTACTTAGTTTGTTAGAAATGGAGAGGAGAAGACTGTCCTAGGAGATGGATCTGGTGGCTGCTCCTATGAGGGGAATGTCTAGATAATTGGACGAAAGGGAGCTCCTGGGTATTCCAAGGAGTCTAGAGATATGTGTTTGAACAGGGGCTGGAGTATTGAAGAAGTAGAGCTTGGACTTGTCATAGTTTAGGGACATGCCTGAGGCTACCGTGAAGTCAGAGAGGATGGAGTTGAGCGTGTTGGCCTCCCGGACTGTGGGGGAGTTGAGAAGGAGGGTGTCATCGACGAATTGACTATGGGAGAGAGCTGGCTGAATGCTATGAAGAGGTAGACCTTTGAGGGAGCCATCGGTGAGTGCAGCCTTGATGCATTTGCCTAGGGCTTCCGCCATGAGCACAAATAGGAAGGGCGAGAGGGGGTCTCCCTGTCTGATGCCTCGGGAGGGCGAGAAAGGTCTGGATGGGACACCATTGACCAAGATGGAGAAGAATGTTGAGGAGATGAGGTTGAGGATCTAGTTGACCCAACCCTGATTGAAACCGAAGGAGTCTAGGATGGCTCTAAGATATTGCCATCTGGCTCGATTGAACACTTTGGAAAGGTCCAGTTTGGTTAGCATACCTGGGGTTTTGGAAGTTTTGAGGGAGTGGATGACCTCGTGAGCTAGGATGACGCTGCTCGTGATTTGTCTTCCTTCTACATACCCTGCCTGCTCCTTGGAGATGACATGAGTCAGAATGGGTTTTAGTCGGTTAGCTACTACCTTCGTTATAATTTTGTAGATGACGTTGGAGAGGGATATGGGTCTGAACTGTTTGGGATTTGTGACTCTTTCTTCTTTCGGAATGAGCGTTAGGAAGGTTGCATTGAGGGCCGGGAGGACCACACCTGAAGCTCGCGATTCCTCTACAACTTCCCAGACGTCTTTTTTGACCAGATCCCAACAATGATGGAAGAAATCAGTAGTGAACCCGTCTGGGCCTGGGGCCTTTCCTGGGGGCATGGATTTTACTGCATGATCCACTTCCTTTTGGGTGATGGGCCTTGTTAATACAATGCTTTTCTCTGGGGTTACCAGTGAAGGTATGTGCCTGATGATTCTTTGTATAGCTTCCGATCTGTCCTCCTTGGTTTCCGTTAGGAGGTCCTGGTAGAAGTTGATTAGCTCTGCTTCAATTTTGGAGTGTTCTCTGACTGTGTTACCTTGGCCATCTTCTAAATGGGTGATTCTGTTGACATGGCGCCGATGCATCATTTCTCTGTGGAAGAATTTTGTATTCCTTTCCCCTTCCTTGAGCCATTGTACTCTGGATTTTTGTTTCCATAGAATTTCCTCTTGCTTTCTTATTTCTTCTAATTGTGCTTGGATCTTCTCCTCCTCTCTTATTAGTTCGGTGGTTATGGATCCGGAGATGAAGGTGTTTTGGATCTCCACCAACTGGCTTTCTATGTTCCATATGCTTTGAAAAATATTTCCAAAATTGTTCTTGTTCCATTGCTTCAGCAACAGCTTGAAGTTTTTGAGTCTTTGTTGGAATTTGTACATACTGGAACCATGGTCTATTTTTGCCTGTGCCCACCAGGATTTGGCTAGCTGTTGGAAGTATAGGTGTAGAAGCCATAATTTTTCAAAGAGAAAGGGCTTGTACTTAGGTATTTCTTCTGTGTCTAAATTGAGAGCAAGTGGCCAGTGGTCTGAACCAACTTTTGGTACGATGAGGCTTTCCAGATAGGAGCCTGACTCCATTAAATCCTTAGTGAGCAGGAAGCAGTCCAGACGGCATGCGATGTGTTGAGTCCCCGATCTACGATTAGACCAAGTGAAAATGCCATTGCTATTTTCTATATCTACTAACTTAAGATGATCAGTGAGAGTTTTGAACTTACCGCTGTCTTGCTCCAGGTTTTTGGTGCCTCCTATTTTTTCCTCCAACGATAGAATCATATTGAAGTCTCCTCCTAAGATCCAGTTTTGGGTTGTCACTAGGGTTTTGATTAGTTCAAGCCTCTTCATGAGTTTATCTTTGTCTTGCTGATTGTGGGGGCCATAGACATTGGTGATGGCTCCTTCCTGGTTCGAGCCAATGAGCTCGAAGTGTGCCATTATTGTTCCCGCGGTTGAAAAGGGGTTGCTAATACTGATGTTGGAGGGATTCCAGAGGATGGCTAGGCCTCCGAAGGCACCTATGGAGTCTATTGATATGGAGTTGCATTCTCGCTAGATTCATTGAAAAATGATATCAGCTTCTGTTCCTGCGCATTTGGTTTCCTGTAACATTAGAATGTCTGGATTTTCTGCCTTTATGTAGTCTCGGAGGGTCCGTTGTTTGGACCTACCATTGAGTCCTCTGATATTCCAGGTGATGATCTTCATCATTAGGCAGGTGGTGTTGTGTGGAGGTATACCTCCGAGATCTTGTGGATCTGTCTTGAATTGATCATGAGATTGCCCGCCTCGTTGATCAGTTGCTGCATTGTTTTACGCCCTCGTCTTTTGTTCTCTCGAAGGATTTTCTTCGAGCCAGAGCTCGAGTCCATGGCTATACCCAGCCGTGCTATGGATCCCATGGAGGAGTTGAGAAATACTTTATGCACCTTGCGTAGTTGTTCTTCAGGAAGAGTCTGCAGGTCCTTTTGATTCAGGGCCTCTTCTAACTTTTCTAGGTCTATGCCTACTAGATCTCATTCATCTAGTTGCATTGGGGTGTCCCCATCTCCGTCTCCCCTGTCCTCTGTGTGTGCTTCACAGATTTGGAGGGGGGGTAGGATTTGGGGGATTTTCTTGAGGCTATTGTGGGTTCTTATGTGGGTCTTGAATTTCCTCATCATCTGGCAGTTGGTTCAGGATCTCATAGGAGTTTCTGGTTGCAATTTTTTTCTTGGAGTCTGGGACTTTCCTCCTTGGTGGGTTCCGCTTCTTTGACACAACCGTGGTGAAGCCATCCTTCTGTGTGTTTTCATTTGCTTTGGCGGCTGCTTTGATTAGGGGGTAGTCTCTGTAGAGGTGGACGTGCTCGTGACATCTCCTGCATCGGAAGGGAATGTGCTCGTAATCCAGGGTTTGTTGCCAATCCTCATCTTGGTATTCAAGAGTCACTGCACCAGTTAGTTCTTTGGAGATGTTCATATAGACGCAGATCCTAGCGTAGGAGGTGTATTTTCTCTATCTGGTGGCCTCTGAGGCTTTAACATATTGGCCCAGGGTGTTCCCTATGCCCATTAGAATCTCTTCCAACTAGAACTCTTGCGATAAAGAGTATAAGCGGATCCATCTTGGGCCATTGTGAAGTCCTCTTTGTCAGGGCTAAATCTTTCAGTCCAGAAGCGTAGGAATAGCCCTGCTGAGTTGAAAAAGTACGGCCCATTTTCAAATATCATGTCCTTGTCCTCTAGATTGTATAGAATTATTGTGAAGAAGCCTTTGGAGCTGAGTTGGACCTCATAGTCCCCTTTGGGGTTCCACCAGTGCTTGATCCATTTGTTGAGATCTCTTTCTGTTGGCCAAATCCCCAGGAACTTTCCTATAAGGGTGTGTTCTCTCATAAATTATGTGTGTTCTCCTACTCTGGTTGAGTTGATGAGGTATCTCGGTGATTTTTCCATTTGTGGTATGCACTTACCTAGTTCCCACCCTCGATTTGGCTTCGCATGGGAGGTTCTCGCCTCTGTCTCCGTCTCCTTCATGAGGCCTTGTTCTCTGGCCAAAAGCTGTTCGCGAACTTGCTGGGGTGGCTCGAATGTGGGGAATTTCTCTCTATTGCTAGAGCAGTCGTTTGCAGTGATGTTACTGTATGAGGGGGGTTTCCCCCCCTCCCTCGTGCCCATTTCGGTGTGTCAGTGAGGGCCGAGGGCATTATCTTGTTGCTGAACGGGCGCCGTGCAAGAGCTTTACGTGTGGACGGCTGCAGTCTGCACCTGAAGGGGCTAGGGTTTCCTCAGTGTACCATTTCGCTCCATCTCATCACACCATATTCATTACTAAATTATTAAGTAGTGAAATTAGAAACAATTAATTAGGAATTAATAATTTGAGTATGATTTAATTCAGTTATGGTTGGGCAAGTTTCATGCTTGTAAGGTAAATTGGGTACATTTAGAAAGTAATTTTTTGTACTTATGCGATTATTATTTTGTTACGAGAATAATTGTCAAGCCAAAGTGATATATGGTAAGACTATTAGTATTGAAAGCATAATTTAAACTCATACTTGTAATGTGTTAAGGTTATGATGAATATCTATTTATAAATAGGAAATAAATTATTAACTATTAAATAAATAACTTAATATAAAGGTGTATAGAGAAAATTATACCTCAAATTCCTTTATTCATAGTTGTCATACTAGAAGTCTTTGAAAAAAATAATTTAGATATTATTGAAATTCTTAGAACCAAAAATAAAAAAAATAAAAGTTGATTTACACTTCTTAGGGTCAGACATAATAGGGTTTATACAGGTGTTGTGGTAACTTCTGGTCTATGATAATATCATCTTAAGTATTTCATCTAACTTTTACTGCAATGATTGATTGATTAATGGCGTGCCTGGAATTTAAATAGAATTGCGCCTCATGTTGGTTTTTGCTAGATAGATTGTGTATGTCAGATATATTGCACACCTGTAAATTAAAGGTCGATTGAAGTAGTGTCTAAATGTTTAGATTGTCTGGTGGTGCCTCTTTCAAAATGTTGAATCTTTGATTGTTTTTTCTCGCTTGCATTGAAGGCTCATGTCACGTGTGTCATTGATACTGGTTGTGTTGGGTTGGTGTTGTTGCGTTGGTTGTTTTTATGTTGTCCTTTAGTTTAGTAGGAGTTGTTGGTCAAAATCGATGGGGACCTAGGCTTGAGAATTTCTTATGTGTCCTGGAGGTTCTAACCTTGTAGGTTAGGATAGGTAGGCAGTCGTTTATATTTTTTGTCTGATCGACTTTCATATGTTACTCCTAGCTGCTTGATGTGCTAGTATGCTAGGTTGTTATGTTTGTCTATTGACTGGATTGCGTGCATTTTGTTCGTCATCGAGTTTCATTGATTGATTGTTGTTGGTTCTACTTCCCTGATTAAAAATAAAAAATAAAGATTAACACTTGTTATGTGTCGTATGTTGTCATAACAATGGGGTTGTTACATATGGTATTAGAGTCGGTTTGACCCACGACTTGGGATCACTATGTCTTCCATTGATTAGATATTTTATTATAATGTTGCTAATTAAATTGAATTGTATTCCTGTAGGTAATCATGGTTAGAGGAAACTGTAGAGGCAGATGAAGGGGTGCTAGGGGAGGAGGCGTGGCACCCCTAGTAGCATTGATTCCCAAGGGGTATAAACTCCAGGGAGATGAACAGGTTGACAGGAAGGAATAGATAGTTCTAGGTGATGTGGTTGGGCTGATGAGGTCCTTTCAATGGATGTTCGAGGTACTGATCAGTCGTTTGGAGAAAGATGATTCCAGGGCGTCATCACCCCCCTGAACTGGTAGCATTCATCGTTAACTCGAGAAGGTTAAATTTCCCCAGTTCTTTGGTGCTCCGAAGGGCAGAACCACCGAGGCATGGTTGGAGAATATGGTGATGTTCTTTTCACTTCGTGATTATACCTCCAACATGAAGGTTTGCATGTTGGTCTTTCAATTGAAGGGGAGTGCTCTTCTATGGTGGAAGATGCTCCTACCGCAATTGAACATGGCTGTCGAAGATGTGTCATGGGAACTTCTCGAGGAACGGTTCCGAGAGAGGTATCTATATGAGGAATTCATTGAGCATCAGCTCAATGAGTTCAACGCCTTGTGACAGGGTGACTATTACACGTCAAAATTACTCAACTGGATAAAGTGTTGCATGTTCCTCTCAATTGTTGTAGGTGTCGCATCTTCCATAAAACTTTCGCAAGTGTCGCAAGTTGGTCGTAAGTGTCGCAAATGATGTTCGAGCATACTGCCATGTCGATGACACTAAGGAGACACTTAAAAACATCTTATGCACTTGATTTGGAGGAGGGGAACTGGTTAACTGAAGTCAAAATACTCTTGACACCTGAGGAGAGCTCTGCAGCAAAGGTTTTGAGGGTGAACGCTCCCCTAAAACAGCCTTAGGAGAACTAGCGCTCCCCTATAAGGCCTCAGGGGGCGTTATAACGCTGCCTTTCCCTTCTGAAGGAGCGCTACTCACCTTTGAAGCGTTGGCGCTCCCCTTAAGATTCTCAAGGAGCGTTCTAGCTCTCTGATGCCCCTTTTGAAGGAGCGCTTCCTAATCTGGGGCAGTTGTTGGCCCGTTGAGGAGAATAAGGAGAGGATCTTTCGAGATTAAAAGGTAGTTGCATTCAAATTCTTGGTTTCATCAAGAGATCCCTGATCTAAGGAGGAGGTTCCTCAACTTGTTCTAAAGATAACTCAAGAGGTTAAGCTCCTCTCAACCTATATAAGCAATCTCTATGATGGTGGAAAGGGGGGAAGAATTGCTAGCATGAAACCTATGATCTCATAGGAAACACATAGTCAACCAAAGGAGAGTGATCAGTGAAGCTGCTGTTGTCCAGGTTGTGGATCTTTCGAGCAAGGGTTAGATGAAGGGGACTTGACGAAGTTATCGCATTCACATCTACGATTGTAAGTACTGCTGTCGTTATTCTCATTAATATGACACGCTTGGCCTGTTTCTTTCTAGTTTGTGTCTGATATTACATGAACTTATCATTGATAGATAGATCTGTTTTCAAGCTAATATCAATAGAGTAGGAAGTGTTCGTATATTGTTTGTCTGCAGAACTTAGCGAGGAGCAAAGGATCGGAGCGCAACTCGGAGCGTGCAGGGACAAACGTCGATAAAGAGGTACTTCTGTTATCTTTCCTTATCATGTGTTATTTTAGATAGATTTTAAAGGAAATCAGTGTCCACGTTAAGCATTTTTTGTCAACGAGTTAAGGACAAGATCTTTGAGGTCATCTACCTATCCGCAGGGAGATTTTCCTACAACAGAAACTGGCGACTCCACTGGGGAGATAGCCTCAAATCAAAATTTCTTATTTTTATTTCTGCTCATTGACCTTGTTCTATCCCTTGATTGTTTAAGACCTGGTTCACTCCTCTTTTGATTGGTTTCATGAGCTGATTGGCTCCTTACCCCATCATACTCAGCTTAATTGTCGAAATTGGATTGCAAGTTTTTGAATTTTTTGACATTTTTGGGAGTTTTAGACCCTGGCACCCCTATCCTTGTGTTAACAGAGCGCCAACGTTCGCCCATAGCATTGCACATAGTTCTATAACGCTCCTTGCCTTTGGAAACAGAGTGCCAGCCCTCTTTGGCTCAAAAAACCTTCCAGAATTGCTTTTTCTGGGTTTTTCCTCTGTGTCTCTTCTACTGAGTAACCTTGTGAGTCAGTGTTTCTTCCCTTTCAACCTTGACATCTGTCTTCTCGAAGAAAAAACACCTTAATAGTTGGATTTTGTAGCCTTCTTCACTATTGTTATTGAGTTTTTCTATTGATTGGAGTCCGAGACCCATGCATTGTCTTTCTCTCTGTTCAACTGAGTAAAAACCCTGGTGAAGGTCATCAAAGGCCTGTAGACCCCTTCATCTTAATTTCAGTCAAGATCATTGTTCTTCAACTTTTCCTTTTGGGTGTGAAATTTGTTTTCTCTTTGATTGTTTCTTTTCTTTCGCTTTTCGTTTTGATTGCAACGAAAGGGTGCATTGTTTGTATGACTTTTGCCTGTGCTAGTTTGATTTTCATTCATACAAAGATAATTAGAAAGATGAGCATTGTGTTGAATTGATCTTTACTCATATACAAACAATGAAAAATAATCTCCATGATTGATTGTGCATATTAGAAGGTATCTCAAAAGTTTTAGCATCACATCAGGATTTGATTGAGAAAAAGAATTGTTTGAGGACACTCCATAGTCGTGCTTGTTAAGTGAAAAGAACTCTCTCTCCCCCTTAGATAGACGTTCATCGAAAGGAAATGACTGCTTATCATATTCGATGCATTCTTTGGGTCTGAGTCATAATTCCATTTGTTTCACTTCCATGCACCCCTTTTTGCATAAAGAACAACCATAAGAATCAACGCTAATTAAAAATTATCTAGAACTTTTTCTTTTCTAAGATCCTCCACCAACAATAGAATAGGATTAGTACTTTGGATTAGGCTGTGAGCATAACTCTCCAAAGTTTCTGAAACAAACAGTAGCATCCTGAGTTAGGGAGAGTCAAATCCAATCATCGTATAAGTCTGCCTGGGATCCCCCTCTCACACAGGGGTTACGCACGAGGTCGCATTCGGGTAAGCTACGGGGACTAACCCTCCGTGGTTTAACTGATTGTGGTGGTCAGATCATATTATGGGGGTCACTTTGAGGTAAATCCACAATTACTGCATGGAAGCCTTTTAGTTGATTTCGGGCTCGATACCCTGCCCGTACGTTCCGATCAGACTGTCGAGTGTTCCCGCCCAAGGGCTGACTGCGAATTGGTAACCTTAGTAGCCATAATCTTTAGGGTCTTACACAAGGTGATGGTGGCGGGAAGTCTCACTGTACCTGGGGCAGACATTGGTCAAACTCACTCGGGCTCCTTGGAGGGTAAATCCACAATTACTGCGTGGAAGCTTGCACCAAGGTGTAAGTATGTTAAGTAGGTCACCATTGTAACTGTTCCACCCTATCCCCGCCCCTTCTGGACTTGATCACGCGATGTTGGATTTCATCACCAACTAGTACGGTCATCAAAAGAAGGTCCTATTTGCTTGGTTGTGATTCTTAGATTTTTTAGCGTGTGTTGTTTCTTTTCGCTAGTTGGCCATAGATTTCTTTCGTCGACTCTTCTTCGCCAACATCGACCCTCCACGATGCTCGCGGAGGCTACAAGGACTTCCTCCAGAAAATATGGAAGGAAACACCCCTTTACCCACTCATTCTACGGAGGAATATCCTCAACAGAGCGAGGTTCAAAATACTACAACCTCCCAGGAAGAAGTTCCCATTCCTTTGGAGAATTTTTGAATTGTTTCAGAATCTCTGGAAGCTTACCGCATTCTGGAGGGATACGAATGATAGATCCTCCACCTGAATTCTGCTGGAGAATTTGTTGTTGTCAATCCTTCTGACATTCCGGCTGGGTCTCCTCAAAACCCTTTAGCCAATGACCCTTTTTGGACCGCAAACATTGTTTGAAGTCCACCACGCTTGGTGCGAGATCTCTATGGAACAGGGGAAGGTGTTGACGCACCTTTTTCCTACACCGTACCTCCAAATCATTTTACCGGTGCCACCACTTTTATAGCCACACCACCCGTTGGTCCGAACATACCATCCGTTGGCCCAAGGTCTACTATTCCCCTCCAGACGACCCAATCTACAATAGTCCCTCACATCCTGACCATTCCCACCGGTAATCTGGTGGTCAACCAAGCCACGATCGACACACATGTAACACCAAGACCTACACTCCCTTCTGGGTACAGGGCACTAAATGCTTTCACTGCCACTACTTCCACTACCCAAGTTGTACTGGGAAGTTCAATTCCTATCCAACAACCTGGAGGGACCGGTCTTGGTGGTCCTAATCCGCTCGGCGACACTGGTCAATCATTTACGTCTGGGTCTCAAATCCTGAGAAATCTACCTCAAACTGGGGGGAATTCCCCCACCGGAGGACAAATTCCATTCAGGGGGCACCCTCATGCTGGGGGGTAGCCTCAAGTCGGAGTCTACCATCAACCATATGGACAAAATGTGTCTGTCGCACCTAATCCATGGAATGCTCCTTTTTCAGGAAACCCACAGTTCCCGGCAGGAAAAAATTCTCAGACTCCACAACAACCTCCTCATGAAAAAATGCCCAACCCAACCCATAACCCTCAAAACCCATCCGGTTATCCTCCGCTCACACATGCTTCTCAAAACACCTCAAATCCTGCATACCTTGGTCAAAACCAACCTCATATGAGAGGGCTCACTAGTTATAATTATCCACATAACCCGGTAATGGGCCCCACTGGTGTCCCTCTGCCACACCAACATTACCCATAGGTTAGCCGACAACTACCCTTTCTAGCTACCCTGGATCTTCCAGACTTGTCTCGGTTAATGAATGATCCCATTTATCATTCTCCGGTTTGGCCATCTATTCCAGCTAAACTTCCTTCTGATATCCCAAAATTCGACGGAAAGTCCGGAGAAGACCCAAATAACCACGTGATGACCTTCCATTTGTGGTGTTCATCCAACTCCCTCATGGACGACTCTATTCATTTGCGTCTTTTCCAAAGAACACTTACGGGTTCCGCAGCGAAATGGTATATTGAATTACCACGCGCATCTTTTCATGATTTCAACTCCCTCGTCATGTTCTTCCTCACACACTTCCAACTGCCCATTCGATACGAGACTGGTACTGAACTATTAACCTCCCTTCATTAGACAACTTTCGTACACATCTCCGATCATATCCATGAATGGAGATGACGACGAAGGCTAATCAAAGTGGTCATTCCCGACCAATTATTAGCGGAATGGTTCACGAAATCATTGTTACCCCAGATCTCTCGTGATGTTTCCATGGGTGGTGTAGTCACCGAGGAAGAAGCCATCAACCGAGCTTAGTACTTAGACTTAGTCTATTCACAATCCGATACTCTATACGAGTTGATACCAAACGCTACCCGTTCCACTAACGATCCATCCAAACCATCGACTGATTCGCATGCCGATGGATTTATTGGCTCTGTCAAAACCCAATCTACTACCCAATCCACTGGAACAATTCAGCAGCCCGCTTCGATGGCTGCTCCCAGTCCGACTGCACCCTCTTCTACCCCCCCTCAAACTCAGGTCTCTGATGTGAATGTGGTCCAATCAACCCCTTCAAAACAACTTGGGGGCAAGAAGAAAGAGAGAAACAAACCAAAGAATAACAATAACAACGAACAACCCAAAACCCAACCACAAACCCCTGCTGCTGGAAAACAACCACAACGAAAACCAAAATTCCCATGTCTCATTTGTGGTGACGATCACTACACTCGAGATTTCCCACATCACTATGAAGTGGCCAAACTTTTCAAGGGAAAATCGCAACCCGCTGTGCTCACTCAACCTTTTCCGCAACAAAAATATTTGGTTGCACAAACCCCCACGCCGGGGGGCAGTTCCAACCAACGCCATCATGAGGCCTCAACAAGCGCCCACATTTACATGTTTAATGGGGTTAATCTAACCACTCGCTCTACGACATATGACACACCAGTTAAACCTGATAAGCCAAAAACGGCTAACGATTCTTCATCAGACCCGTTACCATCCTCTGTTAATCCTCCATCTGTTAGCCCTCCATCCGGGCCACTTCATATTGAGAAACCTTCTTTTGACTCTATCTTACGCCCTCCTAAGATCACCATCCGGAAATCTACCTTCAATCCTAATTCACAGGCTGCCCAAAATTATAATATTGTAGAAGATTTGTCCCAAGCCCTGTGTGCTATGTCTGCCTTGGAAGTTCTACAACACTATCCCAACCAACGTAGAACGCTCTTAGCCGCTATTGGCGCTTTTGATCCTGAGTCATCAAACAACCTCACGTTTAATCTGGATGATCATCAACCGCGACTCTCCCACCAGCTAGCTTTCCAAATCGATGTTGTTGTTCACAATCAACAAATTCATCGAACTATCCTGGATGAGGGAGCCTCTACCTGTGTCATGTCTCTAGCCTGTTGGAAAGGCTTAAAATCACCTACCCTTGACAAATCCCCTACGATGTTACATGCTTTTGATGGATGAATTTTTCATCCTCACGGATTATTACAATCCCTAGCCGTTCAATTGGGCGGCAAAACTGTTACCATTGATGTCGAGGTGGTCGATGCTCCCCTCGATTACAACCTATTACTCAGAAGAAGTTGGTTCTATGCTATGACTGTCGTCGCCTCATCGGTGTTTCGATGTGTACAATTCCCCCATCAAGGCAAAATTGTCACCATCGATCAACTTGATTTCTGTACACTCGACGCTCGCATCCCTACCACCAACAACATTCCATTTTTGGGAGACCACCCAGTTACGTATGAAAGCGTTGGTGTTGGCTTATTGAAAGATTCTAGCCTTATGGGTACTTTCCCTACACCACTTCCACCTACCGCACACCATATTTCCGCTGTCAATATGATCTCGACTATGCCTTATCAATCCTTGGAATCATCTGATCCTTGGATTGTACCTAGTCCTTTGGAATTCGATGTGCTCAGTGACACCATGCCACTCAGCCCAGTCGAGGTCGCATACGTAGCTATCCAATCTACCTCTCCCTCTCCCAACAATTCACATTCATTGGCACCCGATGCTTACTCAGTGCCCTCGTGGTTGGATTCCCTATCGTCTGTCGTTGATTACATTTCCCACATTTTTCCTTCAGACGAATCTATTATGGAAATTCTTAGCATTGAGGATTTGCCTTGGGATGATAACCACCATCGATCCTCTTTTCTTCTGCCTTTGGAAGAAATTCAAGACATACACTCCGTCTTCCCTCCCAATGTTACCAATGCTCCACAATCTCCTATCCTCACACAAGATACTCTCTCTGAGGGGAACATGGGAAACATCTCTACTACGATCACGATCGACATTTCAGTCAAAGAAGGTGTCGTGGAAAACATTAATCTTGGTGCTAATTGCACACCTGATGAAGTGGTTTCTTACACCACTTTGTTCAAGGAATTCCGCGATGTCTTTGCATGGAGCTACGAGGAAATGCCAGGGATTGACCCTTCAAACGTCGTACATGAAATCAAGACTTACCTTGACACAAAACCGGTTCGACAGAAACTCCGCCCGGTTCATCCCAAGAAAATCGCAGCTATAAAGGTAGAAGTTGAAAAACTTCTAAAATTTGGCTTTATCTATCCCGTCCCTTTGACCGAATGGGTCTCCAACCTTGTTCCGGTTGCCAAGAAACAAGGGACCATCCGTGTTTGCGTTGACTATCGATATCTTAACAAAGCTTGTCCCAAGGACAACTACCTTATGCCTTTCATCGATCAAATCATCGATAATTGCGTAGGAAGTGTAATCTTCTCTTTCATGGATGGATTTTCTGGATATAACCAGAACGAAATCTTACCTGTTGACCAACATAAAATAGCCTTCATATGTCCTTGGGGAACTTTTGCCTACCGAAAGCTACCTTTTGGCCTTAAAAATGCTGGTGCTACTTTCCAGCGAGCCATGTCGTATGCTTTCCACGACATCAAGCATATCGCGGAACCTTACCTCGATGATTTACCTGCCCATTCATCCAATCGAATTGATCACATCGATCACTTGTGGACAATTTTTCTTCGATGTCGCTTCTATCGTATTCGTCTGAACCCACATAAATGCATTTTCGCTATCGAATCTGACCGACTCCTCGGTTTCATTGTCTCCAAAGATGGGATCAGGGTGGATCCCTTAAAGATCAAGGCCATCCTTGCCTTACCCCCACCTACCAACTTGACTCAACTCCAGAGTTTGCAAGGCAAAGAAAACTTTCTTCGCCGTTTCATCTGCCACTATGCCGAGATCACTAAAGGATTTATGCGGTTACTACAAAAGAACGTCCCTTTCATCTGGGATGAAGCTGCCCAACGGTCATTCGATGCTCTCAAGCACGCTTTGACCCACGCTCCTTTGTTACATCCTCTCGAATATACAAAGGATTATATCCTTTACTTGGCCGCTTCTACTTCCACCATTGCGATGGTGTTAGTTCAAGAGGACTCTAACGACGAAGAACACGTGATTTATTATCTGAGCAAAAGTCTATCTGGACCCAAGCTCCGATATTCGCATGTTGAGAAAATGGCTCTGGCAGCCGTCATTGCTGTCCAAAGATTCCTCCGCTACATCTTATTATGCACCACCATGGTGATCGTAGACTCCAACCCCATGTACCACGTCTTGACACATCAAGTACTTGGGGGGAAATATTCGAAATGGATCATTATTCTTCAAGAATTCGATCTTGAGTTTATGAGGGCTAAAGCCAAAAAATCCCTGGTGTTTGCCGAGCTCATCTATGCTCTCCCTTGTGCCGATGAAAACATTGAACCTAGAGATTCTCTCCCCGATGAATCTCTCTTCCTCATCAGCACCTCTGACCCTTGGTACAGAGACATTCTCCTCTACCTTCAAACCCAATGTTTTCAGCCCATCATCTCTTACGAAGAGCGTCGACGCATCTGTCACCACTCTCGCTGTTATATCATCCTCAGAGACACTTTGTATCACCGTGGTATTGACACCATCCTTTGGTGATGTCTGATTCATGAAGAGGTTGAACGCGTTTTGAACGATTGTCACCTTGGCGCCTGTGGCGGTCACCTTTCCGGGATGGCCACAACCCAAAAAATCCTACGTGCCAGCTACTTTTGGCCCTCGATTTTCAAAGATTGCATCGAGGCCGTCAAAAAATGCCCACCCTGCCAAATCTTCAACAAGAAGGCACGCACCCACCCTACCGCACTGCACCCCATTATTTCCATCGACCCCTTTTCCAAGTGGGGTATCGATTTCATGCAGTGTAAGCCTACCTCATCCAGGGGGCATAGTTACATCATCGTCGTCGTCGACTACTTCACCAAATGGGCTGAGGCTATGCCTACCTTCCTGAATGATGTCTGTACTGCAGCTCTATTCCTCTTCAACCACATCATAACTCATTTTGGTGTACCACGTGCCATTGTCACCGACCATGGTGCACACTTCAAAAACCAGATGATGAGCGAGTTACATGTCAAATTGGGTTTTCGCCATGAAAACTCATCCCCCTACTACCCTCAAGCGAACGAGCAAGTTGAGGCTATCAACAAAGTCCTAAAAACCATGATCCAATGCATGGTAGGAGAAAACAATACATCGTGGCATTTACAACTGTTCTCCGCTCTCTGGGCCTATCGCACTTCTGTGAAAACCTCAACTGGATTCACTCCTTTCCAGTTAGTCTATGGCATTGAAGTCATCCTACCAATCGAGTGTGAGATTCCATCTCTAAAACTGAAAGTAGAACTCCTGCCCCATACTTCTGCTAAAGAAGAACGATTCTTGTATCTATTCAAATTGGACGAAACACGTCGCGATGCTACTCTCGTTAATGAGGCACATCAAAAACGAATTAAGAGTCAATATGACAAATCTGTCCACCCTCGGACCTTCGC
Source organism: Picea engelmannii (assembly GCA_009831015.1). Lineage (NCBI taxonomy): Eukaryota > Viridiplantae > Streptophyta > Pinopsida > Pinales > Pinaceae > Picea > Picea engelmannii. The sequence goes on from ML799140.1 coordinate 341,178, forward strand.
AGAAGGAGACTTAGTCCTCGTTTATGACCAAGCACACGATAAATTGGGAACAGGAAAGTTAGAACCTATGTGGCATGGTCCTTACATCGTGAAATGTGTCCTACATAGAGGTGCCTACGAACTAGTTGATCACGATGGAATTTCCCTAGGAGAGCCCTGAAACGGGCTTTACCTTAAAAAGTACTATGCCTAGATCACCTAGCATCTGTACTTTGTACATTATTTTATTTTAGTTTGGTGTGTCTTTTTCTTTCGCGTGCTTGAGTCTTTACCATTGCCACCCATGACTGTGCCTGTGTTTTCATGCGCAGATTGCGTCCTCCTTTCCTATCTTTTTTGGGTTCACGGATGGCGCTAGCCGACATACCCAGAACATTGCTTCGACAACATGGGTTATTTATCAGTTTGACGAGGTGGTGAGTTCAGGAGGAATCTGTTTAGGACCAACAACCAACAATATGGCAGAATATCACGCTATCATTGGACTATTGACCCAAGATTCCTCCCTAGGTATCTCTCGTATCATTATTTACTTAGACTCCCAACTCGTGGTTTATCAACTCAACCATATCTACGCTATCCGTAGTCCTATCCTGCTACGTCTACACTTGCAAGTTATCCGTCTTGAACGAATGTTCAATTACATTGAATATAGACACATTCCAAGAGAACTTGATAGCGTTTCAGATTCATTAGCTAATTATATCATGGATCAGTATCTTTCCCACATATAAGATTCAAGGAAAGCAAAACTGTACATTACATGTAAATTAAAACACATCACAGACATCATCATGTACAAATCATTGGCACTGAAAAACTTGAAAATGTATATATATATATATATATATATATATGGCGTGACTGAAATGTTTGGATTACAAAAAAAAAAAAGTATGTAGAAGAGCAAAATATTGGGTCTTTCCACCCATACAACATCGCCTGACAAGGCATACAAAAATATGATCACCGGAGAGATTCTAATCTCCCCGCACTACATTGTGCTGCAAGTAACACATCACCGCACGCACTATGTGCCTCAATAGAGAATTGATATTCTCTGGTACTCCCACAGTGTGCCTCTGCAAATGTAAAGGCACCTCTCCCCTCCGTAGAGGAGGGATGCCCATCGTAAGGCCTTGGAGGTTTCTTTCAACGTCCCGGATACCCATCACTGGTACTATTGGATCCGCTGCAACTGGGACACCTCCACGACGTCCTAGTACCGGTATATCGACAGGGTGCACTCTTCCCTTGTCTGCATGTTGAAAACAATACATCTGTTAAAATTCTTCTACATACCCAAAAAAATATATACATTGAAAAACTCTAAAAACAAAAACTAGACAAGGTATGGCTCAGTCTCTTACCTGATTCATCCCAGTCTTCCCCCGCAGGCAAAATCAATTCCATGCTCCCACGGAAGTCTACCTCAGCATAAGGGAAGTCCTCTATCCAGAGGTACTGTCGTCTCATCCAGGCAAAGAAATCACCAGTGAAATGGAACTCTGACTCCGATACTAGCCTTGGAGACAGACTAGTCCACCTCTCCATCCTAGGTTCATCCACTGGTAGCACCGCTAGTGCTATCTGAGGCTGCATCTGGGGGATGTGCTCTAGAAAGAATGAGACTAAAAATGAGCCATAACCAACCTGCTTCTGTCCAGTCCTACACTGTGAAATCTGTTCCTTCATGTTTCGAAGGAACCCTGCACTCCAGTTGAACAGTGTTGGCTCCAAACACTGAACACCGTAAGCCACCTGCAATCTTGATGCCAAATGTGTGCTCATAATACCAGTCACACTCGTGATAGAAAACAGTATAGACCGGAGGGAAAAATCTCGAATATCTTTGATAGGGATTCTACCCCCTACCAATCTCTCTCCCTAGATACAGTGGCGTGCCAGATACACGTCCACTTCCTCGGGTAATGCCCTCTGTCGAGTAAAAGATATGGGTACCCCTCTTTTCAAGAGGCCAATCAAAAATTACACGTCCTCTAACTCAATGGTTAAAAGCTACGTGCCAATCCAGAATCATTTCTCTATAACATCCCATAGGCCAATCATATGCTCGAGCAATAAGATCTATTTCTTCATCTTTTGCAACTTGAAAAATTTGAGCAAACCACAAGCTCGTAAGGTGGCCCATGTACGAGGAATCCGCAAGGCGGCTAAGTCATCCATCTCATGTTATCTTTCCTTCCATTCAATCATGGTTGCCAAGTTACCTACAAAACAAAAAGAAATAAAAAAACTCATTATTCCCGTGTTTTGGCAATTTCGACAAATTTTAAAAGCAATTTAAAATATGAAATAAGGTGCCCACGTTATTTAAAAGTAACCACACACTCTTTACAATCACTACGCCCTCTCTTAAGCATTTAATATTCATCAAACAATGATACAAACGTTTAAAAAGATCAAAATGATTTTATGGTTGCGTGGGCGTGCGTGGGGGTTTTCTCGTGGATTCTTTGCTAAAAAATGACCTATCTAATTGACTTCTAAGGCATTAGCATCTTAGCCATCCTTTCATAAAACATTTTTTCACAAAGAATCCCATTTTTCCATTAATTTTCAAAGAGGCCAATTTGGTTCTAATTGGGGCAACTTAGGGCTCGTATTTTAAAATAAATGATGCCATTAAAATGAATGTGAAACCATTTGTTTGAAAGAGAAAGAGATGGACACCTACCTGGTCTGAACGACAAGCAAAATGATGAACTGTAGCTCCGGCAACGAACAAAACAAGATCTGCTTCAAAATGAGGTTCTCCACTACTCCAAAATCCTTGTATGAAATGAAATGGTAAATGAATTTTCATTGTGTTGTTAGTTATAAATTTTCATTTTTTCAAGGTATAGTCATTTTTGGGTTTCTCTAGTGGCATAATGGCTTCACTAACCTCCTGGTTTGTACTTCTGACATCGCAGGTTTCCCGACAGTTCTGACAGATGATTTACCTTGTCACACGTATGAGCATAGTCTTAGTTCGTTCTCGAGCTCGAAAATATGAGAACGTAACCGGGTAAAATTTTATCTCTTTTTTCGACCCGCACGGATAAAAACACACGAAAAAGGAACCCCCCTGGAGTTTCCTTTAAACCCTTTTCAGACTCTCTAAATATGAAAAGATTGTCGAGTGACCTTGCTTCCTTTCACACTCGTTAAAAGGTCAAAAAGGGTGTCTTTCGAGTGATAGTTTAACCCTTTTTCGGTCTCGTCGAACTACTGTACAAAAAAGGAATTGAGAGAGTTCTCTTTTAAGCATTTTTCCAAACTCTATAATCCCGAAAAACCTTCGAGTTTTCTATCTTTGGACTTGTTAAAGCACACATCGACAGGCCCATATGGGACCAATCCCTTACTTCTTCTGGTTCGTTAAACAAAGGAAGAGGAACTTACAAAAGGTGAGTTATATCGAGCATGTGTTATCCTCCTCGAGCTCATTAAATTAAAAAGTGGTACTCATCTATCTGGATGGGGGAAAAATTGAAAGGAGCAAGCCAAGTAGTCTCTTGAGAACATCATCCAGCACTTCTTAGAGTCTCCCTTGAACACGACACTTTGTCATTTGCACATATCACAATCTGCCGAACCTCTGCACTGAGCCAATCCTTTGAGTTCCTTTCTCTCCTTTGGGTCACCTGACGCAAGTCATCGCATCCATAGCATAAGTATTGGTCCACGTCATGTTTTCGCTGTTGTGCCTCAGTGTTCAAGGATAGTATCCGTCTCGAGCATCAGCCATCCCAAATATCTTGCCTCAAAACTCGTGTCAGTCTATGTCCATTTGATTTGCCAAATTACATATTTATGTCCATTTCGCTTCATTGATGGGGGATACATCAAGGCCCTCCCTCGACGAGTCTATTCCTGTCGAATTCAACACATTATTCGAGAATTAGACTTAGAAACTAGTTAGTACTTTGGGACCTGCATGCGTCAATGGCAGGCCTCCTCACATTTGACAGTAGGTTTACATCATTGACCTATGATCGAATGATTCCATGGATGTTCGACCTCAGCTCATCTATTCACATACGATGTAATGTACTAATGTACCTTGGGAATCATTGGCATTAATGGTGATCTCCCTCGCACTTGTTAACGGTTTACATCATTGACCGGTAATCAAGTGGTTTCTGCCATGTTTGATATCAGGACATCTATTCACATGGTTAGAATCGTACCACATTGGGATTGGTAAGAAGACCTTGGGTTGAGTAATCATTTTTTATATATGCTTTGCCCAGGTTGCGAAGGAGTTTCTATTGGACAAAGAACACATACACTATTACATAGATCCACTTTGTATTGGTCGTGGCTATGTCTTGTCATATTGTAGATCCACTGTGTATTCTTCGTGGCTACGATCAGTCCAAGTCATCAAAGTATAGATCCACATTGTATCTTCGGTGGCTATACCTTTTTATCAATACAATTATGAATCCGCAGTGTATTTTATGGCGGCCATATCTTACAAGTCTTCATCACCCAAGCATAGGTATGCCTGCCTTGGGTTTTGAAATATGTCATGATATTTGTTGGATGTTTGTGTGTAGCTTCCATCAGGTTCTCCAAGTCTATACCCTTGCTTGAACGTCTACAAATCATTTTAGTTATCAGTTCGCATATTCTAACTTCATACTTTGGGGGGCATTCTGTTACACGTCAAAATTACTCAACTGGATAAAGTGTCGCATGTTCCTCTCAATTGTCGTAAGTGTCGCATCTTCCATACAACTTTCGCAAGTGTCGCAAGTTGGTCGTAAGTGTCGCAAATGATGTTCGAGCATATTTCCATGTCGACAACACTAAGGAGACACTTAAAAACATCTTATGCACTTGATTTGGAGGAGGGGAACTGGTTAACTGAAGTTAAAATACTCTTGACACCTGAGGAGAGCTCTGCAGCAAAAGTTTTGAGGGTGAACGTTCCCCTAAAACAGCCTTAGGAGCGCTGGCGCTCCCCTATAAGGCCTCAGGGGGCGTTATAATTCTGCCTTGCCCTTCTGAAGGAGTGCTACTCACCTTTGAAGTGTTGGCGCTCCCCTTAAGCTTCTCAAGGAGCGTTCTAGCGCTCTGATGCCCCTTTTGAAGGAGCGCTTCCTAATCTGGGGCAGTTGTTGGCCCGTTGAGGAGAATAAGGAGAGGATCTTTCAAGATTAGAAGGTAGTTACATTCGAATTCTTGGTTTCATCAAGAGATCCCTAATCTAAGGAGGAGGTTCCTCAACTTGTTCTAAAGATAACTCAAGAGGTTAAGCTCCTCTCAACCTATATAAGCAAGCTCTATGATGGTGGAAAGGGGGGAAGAATTGCTAGCATGAAACCTATGATATCATAGGAAACACACAGTCATCCAAAGGAGAGTGATCAGTGAAGCTGCTGCTGTCCAGGTTGAGGATCTTTCGAGCATTCGCATCTACGATTGTAAGTATTGCTGTCGTTATTCTCATTAATATGACACGCTTGGCCTGTTTCTTTCTAGTTTGTGTCTGATATTACATGAACTTATCATTGATAGACAGATCTGTTTTCAATCTAATATCAATAGAGTAGGAAGTGGTTGTATCTTGTTTGTATGCAGAACTCAGCGAGGAGCAAAGGATCGGAGCGCAACTCAGAGCGTGCAGGGACAAACATTGATAAAGAGGTACTTCTGTTATCTTTCCTTCTCATGTGTTAGTTTAGATAGATTTGAAAGGAAATCAGTGTCCACGTTAATCATTTTTTGTCTTAGAGTTAAGGTCAAGCTCTTTGAGATCATCTACCTATTTGCAAGGAGATTTTCCTACAACAGCGGCCGTATGGTTCCCGAGTATGAGGCCCATTTCATGGAGCTTCTTCGGTATGCTCTCCACCTCAATACCGAAAAAATTAAGGTCAACAAGTTTGTGTTTGGCCTTAATGTCAACATTAGTGAAAAGTTTAGGATTATGATGCCTCAAACCTTGCATGATGCTATTTAGAAGGCCCTCATAGCAAAGGAGGAGATTATCAGCAGCGGTCAGAGAAGGACTCTAGCGAGACCAGCGGGATAGGTGTCATCTGGTGCACAGTAGCATCATACACCAACTAGACATTCACCAGGATATCATGGCTTCCAGAGAGGATCCACTTTCACTACACCTAGACGACCAATTCCTCAGCAGTGAAATCCTTACAGAGAACCATAGCAATGTCGACCGCAATAACAACAGTTTAGGTCTGTTCAGCAGAACAAACCAGGGTTCTAGGCCAGTGGGCCATTAACTTCTTCTTTGGGTACCAGGAGTGCTGGACCGAAGAAAGGGTGTTGGACATGCAAAGAGCCACAATACTAGCATGACTACCCAATGGAGAGGACCAGAGCATCTGGATCAGTTGGACCCACTACTGTGGGAGATTTGGGCAAGGCCCATCAGATTCATGCAACAGTGAATAACCACCAGGAAGAGAATCAGTCGACCGTTCTCGAGACGTTAGGTACCGTCGTTGACCAGACCCTTAGTATTTTAATAGATCTAGGTAATAAAAATAATTAAGGTAAAGCCAGTCTAATAGGACGAGTTATCTTTGTAGAAATGGCTTCGGGAGCCAAACATAAGGTTGGAGGGAAGTTTATAGGTTGTATCCTTAACCTGGGAGAGTTTGTCACAAGGGCCAACCTGTACATCATGATCTTAGGGTCTCATGACGTCGTGATCAGTATCGACTAGTTGGAATTGCATGAGGCAATACTCAGCTATAATATGAAATGGTTGAGCTTGGTCGATGATGATGGAAAGAGACGTGTGATTATAGGTGGGAACCAAGGATTTTCCCTGAGGTTCATCTCTTCCTTGCAGCTACGGAAGATCATGCACAAGGGATGCAAGATTTATGTGATCCTTTCGTTAAATGAAAAGAGCATGACAGAAGGACTAGAAAACCTTCTGGTAGTACAAGAATTTGCGGATGTATTCCCATAGGAGTTACCTGGGATGCCACTAGAGAGGGAATTGGAATTTACCATTGACCTAAAATAGGGAACTGAACCGATAGAAAGAACACCTTATCGGATGTCGACCTCAAAGTTACAGGATTTGAAAGTGCAACTAAAGGAGTTGCTGGACCTAGGACTTATAAGTTCAAGTGTGTCACCGTGGGGTGTACATGTTATCTTCATATGCAAGAAGGATGGGTTGTGGAGACTCTACATTGACTATCGTCAATTGAACAAGGAAACGATCAAGAATCAATATCCATTTCCAAGGATTGATGATATGTTTGATTATATGAAAGGCGCGATGGTGTTTTCAAAGATCGACTTGACATCAAGGTATCACCAATTACGGATCAAAGAGGATGACATCCCTAAGACCACCTTTAAGATGAGGTTTGGACATTACGAGTTTATTGTTTTACCATTTGGACTGACGAATGCCTCGGGGGTATTTATGAGTTTGATGAATGGGGTGTTCCGCGAATACTTGAACAAGTTCATCCAAGTATTCATTGGCGATATTTTTATTTACTCTAGGATGATGGAGGAGCATGAAGATCAATTGCACATGGTACTACAATGTCTACAAGAGAACAAATTGTTTGGGAAAATGTCCAAATGCTCATTTTATCAATCAAAGATTCATTACTTAGGGCATGCCATCTCCGATGAGGGTATCATTGTGGATCTAAGAAAGGTCGAGACTATTATGGAATGGAATGTGCCGATGAATGTCTCATAAGTGCGTAGCTTCATGGGTTTAGTGGGATACTATCAACGGTTCGTCGAGGGTTTTTCGAAGATAAAAAATATGACACAGAATTGCAGAATAAGGACAAGAAGTTTGTTTGGACCAAGAAATGCATGGAGGCATTTTGGAGGCTCAAAGATCTTTTGATGACAACACCAATACTAAAGGTCCTTTACATGGATGTGGACTTCTTGGCATGCACTGACGCATCCAAGGAAGGCTTAGGCGGAGTCTTGATGCAATATGGTCGAGTGATCACTTACATCTCGAGAAAGTTGAGAATGCGTGAGGAGAACTATGCGATGCACGATATGGAGTCATTATCCATTGTATATGCCTTGATAGTATGGAGACACTACCTGATTGGACAAAAAATTGAACTAAAAATGGACCACTATGGTCTACAACACATCTTTAAGCAAATCGACTTAAATGCGCGACAACGACGTCGGTCGGAATTGCTTAGCAAGTACAATTTCAAGATTACTTATATAAAAGGAACAATGAACAAAGTGGCTGATGCATTGAGTCGGAGACCACGCATATTTTTAGTGATGCCTCTTCAGACGAATATACGTGAAAGTATTCTAACTTTACATCACGACGATGACTGGTACAAAGAGGTCAAGGATTTTATCAAACAAAACATAATGATGGTACCAAAATTTGAAGGATTTACATTGGACGACAATGGATTATTGAGATTTAAAAATAGAATTTAAGTAATACCCAACGATGAGCTGAGGAGTTTGATCCTAAATGAGGCTCATAGAGGAGTGTACATGGCTCATCCTGGAGTCAGGAATATGAGATATGACCTTAAACCCTTATTCTTCTAGAAGGGAATGAAGTCAGACATAGTCAACTACGTGGAAATATGTCTAGAATGTCAGTAGGTGAAGGCTGAACATAGAGATCCGATAGGATTACTACAACCACATGCTATTCCAGAATCGAAATGGTAGGTCATTTCTATGAATTTCATTGTTAGATTTCCACTGACGGTAAGGAGACATGAATCGATTTTTGTTGTAGTTGACACTCTGAAAAAAAATTATCATTTTATCCCTATGCGTTCGACGTATCAGGCACCTGACATAGCTAAAGTTTTCATCAGTGATATTGTGAAGCTGCATGGCATACCTTAGAGGATTATATCCAATAGAGGATCAATGTTTACAGGACGATTTTGGACTAGTTTCCATGAGGCCTTGGGAACCCAACTTAACTTTAGTACTGCATATCGCCTGGAGACAGATAGGGAGACTGAAAGAACAAACCAAATCTTGGAGGACATGTTGCGTATGTACATGATGGACCAACATAAGGATTGGGAAGAATTCTTGCCACTGGTATAATTTGCATATAACAAAAGCTATCAAAGAACCATTAAGATGGCTCCTTCCGAGTTTCTTTACAAGCGACCGTGTTAGACGCCTTTAAGTTGGAATTGGCTTGAGGATAGGATATTGGTGGGACCCGAAGAGATCCAAGAAATGGAAGAAAAAATGAAAACTATAAGACAAAGGATCAAGGAAGCACAGGATCGACAGAAGAGTTATGCCGATGCGCATTTGTCGATCATATTTATGAAGTTGGTGATCGAGTCTTCTTACGGTTGAAACCGAATAAGAGTTTGATCAAGTTTGTAAAGGGTTATAAAATCTCTCCTAGGTTCATGGGACCTTTCGAGGTTGTCGAAAAGAAGGGGTCTGTGGCCTATCGACTAGCCTTTCCTGATTCTTTGAGGCGTATGCAAGATTTGTTTCACATATCTATTTTGATTCATTATGTTAGTGATCCTACACATGTTACTAACATGAGTTCCTTGCAGGTATTAGACGAGGGTGCTCGCATAATGGAGCCAATCCGCATCCTGGGCCATCACATTTGACAGCTATGGTGTCAAACAATAGATCAGGTCAAGGTCCAGTGGGACAACTATAGTCCACACTCGACGACCTCGGAGGACGCATATGATATGCGTCAGTAGTTCCCATTTTTGTTTGATAGCTAGATATATGATACTGTGATACAGTTTATTTCGGCACTTACATACTGCGAAACTTCGGGATGAAGTTTAAGAAAGAGGGGGTGTATGTAACATCCCGCTCTTGAGCGCACTAAGCGGACTTATTCTTTGAGGACACTTGCATGCAGGTGATCTGGGTCATTATACTATTGGTTGTTTGATTATGATTATGAGACATTGTGTATTTGATGTTATGTTATTTTTGTTGTATTTACATCGACAGGTGTTATTTATTGGGTTCTCCTGAGTATGTAGGACTCTTGACATTAAGGATGTCGAGGCATCGATGAAGCTCTGTGGACTCTGGATCGAGTCAAGGAGTGGATTGTTAGGGTTTGAATGTTGTTGATGTGAAATATGTACATACGATTAGATGTTATGATGTTGATTATTATTTCTCACATGATTCGTTGATGGATGTAGGATGACGATAACTTGCCGACCAGACCCACATTTGGATTAGAGGAGTCACGCATGACAACCAGAGACATTGAGGGAGAGGTGTGGCCGTAACCCTGCCACAATCTAGTAGCACTCTTGCCATGGCTCAAACTGTAGGTTAACGATTACCTAGTTTGAGAGACCCGCGATGCGATGAGGGAAGACTATGATAGTCGCTCACGATGATTCTAATGGGTGCATAATAAGGCAGGGTCCTTATTCCTTAGAGGCCCTTAATCTCCCACAAGATCACTTGATGGAGTATTGACTCCAGGGGTTTGAGGTCTACCAAATTCAGTCAAGAGGCGAGTGGCACCCTTGGACCACGTAGTGCGTCTTGAAGGGCACGTCATGGAAATAAAACATAAAGAGGCAAGTGAAACCCTTGGAGCACGTAGTGCATCCTGAAGGGCACTTCGCATTTTTAATTGGTAAGTGAACAAACCTAGTGCCTTGAAAACCATGCCTCCTTAGGACTTGGTCGACTTTAAAATGAATGTTGTGATGAGTAAGCTTAATAACAAATTTTCCCTTAAGAACTGTTGCCAAGACTAGCAAATTTAAAACCTAGGTCTAAGTAGAACCTATGAACAAAAAATAATTAGACATGTAACAAGAAGGGGGTAAAGAAAATTCTAGCATTAATAATTAAAGTAGAAATTTTAATAAGGGTTTAATTAATAAGAGGGGTAATTGGTTGTTTTTGTCTAAACCTACTAATTCTAAACTTAGTTATAAAAGGGGAAACTTATAAAAAAATGAAACTAAAAAAAAGGGGGAAACTTAAAGAAAAGGGGAAACTTAAGGAAAAAGGGGAATGTCCAACTTAGTAAGGAATCTAGCCTTTGGAACTTTCTATTTATGAACTCAACTAGGAATTAAGTAATGCATAATTCATTTAATAATTGTAAGGGAATAATGGGACGTCAAGGAGCATTTTTAGGAACACTTTTAGGTGGGTGAGGGAAATAGGAAAATTTAATTAATTAATAAATTGATTTTATGGTGCAACTAGGGGATCGGGTGACATGTGTACAGGGGAGGTTTTTCCTAATTAAATAATTAAAAAATGAAAATAATGAGGGTTTGGGAAACTAATGACTAAGAAACTCTATAAAAAGGATGGCAGAGGAGGAGTAAGGGACACAATTGGCTCGCGTAATGTTACACTACCGAAATTTTATTATTACTGAATTTCTCTTGTGGGAGTTCGGGATACCCAAAAACTTGGACAATGAATGGTAGCTCAACCGTGTGAGGCGAGCTGGGAAGCTAGAATTATTTGGTATTGTGTGTGTGCTCCTTTGTGGTTTTGGGGGCTCAAGGGGAAGAAGAGTACCCCTAGTGTTTGCTGGGAGGTACTGGTGAAGTCACATCGATTGGAAAGCGAGAGCTGGACGAAGCACACACGGGATAACAACTTCAAAGCATTCATAATTAGCTATGATAGACATGTTTATAATTGTATTGAATAGTATTTAGATTCCTTGTTGATCCGTCAGGATTTTTCGAATGACTTATGGTTGAGTTTTTAATTGCATGCATTAATTGACCATTGGGAAACTTAACGAAAGAACGAGAAAATAAAAGTAATTACATAGCCATTAACATATTTGCAGTTCTGAAATACAATGAAAAACAACAAACCATAATGCACAGGTTGATAACGGATTTCGACACAACTTTGCCTACGTCTCCGGGCCTTTTCTCTATGAGGGAGGCTTCTTTATTTCTATTCAAAAGATTAATAGTACATCTTTACAATGCCGAATGGCTTCCAGACTGATCTAGTCTATTCACCCAGATCTCTAGAATCTTCCGCAAAAAACAGCACCTGAAACGGATGTCCCGAGCTCTTAGAAATCGTCCGACAGCATCTCCTCCTCAACAGCTTCCCTGCCTCGAACTGGCTTTGACTTGGTTTTGCCTCAGCATCTCTGCTCTCCAAAACCATCCAAAAGCGGTCCCCTTGGCCTTGGTTAAATAGTGGGAAAGTTGGTTATCCATCTCCAACTTCCTCCCAAAAATTAGGCTCTAAAAAAGCCCAATAACTCCCAATTATGAGTTAATTACATTAATTATAACCAAAAGTGGTTATAAACTGACTTTAAACCATATAATATAGTTATTAAATGGGTTTAGCCCCTTAACCTGGGCGCGCGCCCCCTTTCTTGGTCATATGGGCTTACATATGGCCGAGCGCTAGCCAAAGGCTAAGCGCTGGCCCACTAGCCCTTGCGCACCTTAGCTCTCGGTTCTTCGCGCTTTACATGGGACCTCGCTCTATATAAAAAAAGTGGTTAAATCTGTGCGCCATCCGTTATCGGCATACATCATATGTTATGGGCAATGTATTAACCCCTGCATGTTAACATACACGGCCATATGGTAAAGAATGGGACCATGGGTATATATGTTCAAACCATTTTAAAACAAAACGCGCGCGCATATAATAAAATCACGATCACATAACAATGAAATTACCGCAGGTCAGGGCTAAGCCCCGACCCGACCCCCCCATCCACTATTACAAAAGTTTGAATTTAAATACAATCAAACATATTCTTGTAACAAGAACCAAACCATGGTCCAATGGTCGGACGGGCTTTGTAAAGTCGTTGCCGGTGGGGAGGTCCGGGGCTCGAATCCCCCGGGCCCCAAATTTTTTTTGACATAGCCCTCATTGGCTAAACCCGGGGTGCCATGTGGCAGCCGCTGATTGGGCCATGTGGCACCTTACCATTCCCCCAAATGATGCCACGTGTCGATTGATGACTCATCCACGTCAGCGCGTCGTATGCCACGCCATCCTTGCCACGTCACTTACTGTATGCCCAGTCACTTGCCGTGTCAACCTACCACGTCAGCTGTTGACTTCACCCTGCCATGTGTCACCCTTTCAGTGGTGACACGTGTCACTTCGGGATTGGTCCAACTGCATGCCAAAAATGCCAAATCAACTTGACACATGTCACGCTCTGGAGCCGCCACGTGTCCTGTACGGTATCTACCACGTGTCAGCGTACGAACCTGCCACGTGTCCTGTACGGACTGACACATGTCCTGTACAGACTGTACAGACAGGTACAGTCAACATCCAAAATTTTGCCTGTTTGGCTTGGCGGAAAAAATGCGATATCTTCTCCATACGGACTCTGTTTGACAAAAAAAATTATACCACCGGAATCAGGAAGATGAGACAGATGCAATGGTGTTGGTTTCGTTGGATTTCGAGCACTTTCATTTTTGAGCATTTTCATGCCCTGATAGGCTTCTGAATCCGATTTCGGATCACACCTCCCAACAATAAGACCTTTTGGTCCCCAAAAGGTTATTGACCATTCGAAAAGCTTGGGATAGGCCACCCGGCTTGCTCTTTGTCTCTAAAAGATGATTACATTAATGGAAGCAAAATACAATGAAGTTGAGACATCCACTTCTGGCAGAACCAAGTTGAGAAAATTGATTTTTACCAAAGGCAATTTTTGCTGGAAATTCTGACTTTCGGTGGTTTAGGCGAACAGGACGACTGTTCATTAACCACCGAAAGTTGCGCTTTCGGTGGTAAATTCGCACAGAATCTTTCCATTCAACCACCGAAAGCCTGTTTTAACCAGAATTTTTGAAATTTCGCCCAGATCAGGAATTTTTGAAGCATAATGAGATGAAACCTCTTGGAATGGACATGTGGTGAATTATCAAGTCCAGCACAACAATTAGTTTTGAAAAATGGTGGAGAAAGGAGGTGTTTCAAAGGATATGGACCATTTATGTTGAACAGAAAATTAGGATATTCTGCGACCTCAGCAAATTCGAATTTTGCCTCTTAGAAGAGTCACTAGTCAGCCTTGGGAGGCTGTGCTTCACTTCACCAACAGTCAACAAGAGAAAGAGATCATGAAATATGGGATTGACCTCATTCTTGGGGATTATCCCACATATTTGGCAACTGAATTTTTACTTACTATTTTTAGTTGATTTGATCCATGTTTTGAGGATCTGAAAACTGTTTGTAAAGGCTATAAAGCCTAGGAACTCATTTTGATAAAGGGTTCGATTCTGGATACAGTAATGCTCTTTGTACTTGGACTTTTCATTTGCTAATACAGATCACAGGTTTCTTTCCATTTTGGTGGCAGTTTTCCATATTTCTTCTTCACTGTTATATTGTTCTCAAACCTTGAATAGCTGTTATCCTATTGTTTGGTTCATGACATTATAATCAGTCTCTTTAGTTCTTTATTAGACCCTGCTTTGCACTGGTTTATAAGCAATCTTTTCTTCATCCACTGAAAGCTATCTTACTGTTTAACCAATCTTGGAGAGCACTGTCTATTTGTTTATCATTTTGATGTCTAAATGCCATAAGCTGTATTGAGTTATCCCATTGATCCACCTTTACAAAATACAAAAACATTCATTTCTTAAGTTACCAAGCACCTTTGGTCTGCAACCACAAAGGGTTTCTTGGAGTGATAACAAAATGGCGCCGTTGCCGGGGAGCGAGTTCAGAAGC
>ML799140.1:364571-380849 GCA_009831015.1 Picea engelmannii
AAGTGATGCGCCATTTCCTTTTGTGAAGTGTTCTTGCAATGTCTTAAGTTGGCCATTCGAAGCATCACTTGCTTCCGAAGTTTTGGAACCTATCTTGGAAGACTCTCCAAGGTCCCCTTTGTCATATCCCAATCCTAAGTATCAAGGCCTTTCCTCAACCTCAATAGGATTCACAATTCCTTGACCTCGACGTCCAAGGCCCTTTCCTTTTTCATAACCCATCTTGGTTAATATTCTCAAACCTACACCTTTTGTGTGTTTTTCGAATTCACCAAAACCAACTTGATGAGAATGAAGAAAATTTGTTGAGAAACCTTCACTGCATACCTCAGATATGTTGTCTGAAACAGATGTAGAAGGCACTTCCTTCAATGCTTCTTTTCCTTTGTTGTTCTTTGAAGCTTTCACTTGAACCGTGCTCTTTCGTTCCAAGTAGTATTCATACAACACCTTCACCATCTCGGCCATGGAAAACACCGAATCTCTGAACTCTTTCTCATCTTGAGAAAGTCCTCCTGTAGATGCCATTTTCCTCCTTGAGATGTGCTCTTCCCTGGTTAACATGCAAAACTCAAATCCAAATGTCAACTAGCTCTGATACCACTTGATCCGTCAGGATTTTTCGAATGACTTATGGTTGAGTTTTTAATTGCATGCATTAATTGACCATTGGGAAACTTAAGGAAAGAACGAGAAAAGAAAAGTAATTATACAACCATTAACATATTTGCAGTTCTGAAATACAATGAAAAACAACAAACCATAATGCACAGGTTGATAACGGAGTTCGCCACAACTTTACCTACGTCTCCGGGACTTTTCTCTGTGAGGGAGGCTTCTTTATTTCTGTTCAAAAGATTAATAGTACATCTTTACAATTCCGAATGGCTTCCAGACTGATCTTGTCATGTTCGCCCAGATCTCTAGAATCTTGCACAAAAAACGACACCTGAAACGGATGTCTCGAGCTCTCAGAAATCGTCCGACAACATCTCCTCCTCAACAGCTTCCCTGCCTCAAACTGGCTTTGACTTGGTTTTGCCTCAGCATCTTTGCTCTCCAAAGCCGTCCAAAAGATGTCCCCTTGGCCTCAAAATGGCCTTGGTTAAATAGTGGGAAAGTTGGTTATCCATCTCCAACTTCCTCCCAAAAATTAGGCTCTAAAAAAGCCCAATAACTCCCAATTATGAGTTAATTACATTAATTATAACCAAAAGTGGTTATAAACCCACTTTAAACCATATAATATAGTTATTAAATGGGCTTAGCCCCTTAACCTGGGCGCACGCCCCCTTTCTTGGTCATATGGGCTTACATATGGCCGAGCGCTAGCCAAAGGCTAAGCGCTGGCCCACTAGCCCTTACGCACCTTAGCTCTGGGTTCTTCGCGCTTTACATGGGACCTCGCTCTATATAAAAAAAGTGGTTAAATCCATGCGCCATCTGTTATCAGTATACATCATATGTTACGGGCAATGTATTAACCCCCGCATGTTAACATACACAGCCATATGGTAAAGAATGGGACCACGGGTATATATGTTCAAACCGTTTTAAAACAAAACATGCGCGCATATAATATAATCACGGTCACATAACAACGAAATGACCGTGGGTCGGGGCTAAGCCCCAGCCCGACCCCCCCGTCTTCTATTACAAAAGTTCGAATTTAAATACAATCAAACATATTCTTGTAACAAGAACCAAACCATGGTCCAATGGTCGGACGGGCTTTGTGAAGTCGTTGCCGGTGGGGAGGTCCGGGGTTCGAATCCCCCGGGCCCCAAAAAACTTTTGAAATATCCCTCATTGGCTAAACTCGGGGTGCCACATGGCAGACGCTGATTGGGCCACATGGCACCTTACCATTCGCCCAAATGATGCCACGTGTCGATCGATGATTCATCCACGTCACCTTCCACGTCAGCGTGCCATATGCCACGTCATCCTTGCCACGTCAGCTTTCATACCTTGCCACATCACTTGCCATATGCCCAGTCACTTTCTACGTCAACCTGCCATGTCAGCTGTTGATGTCACCCTGCCACGTATCACCCTTTCAGTGGTGACACATGTCACTTTGGGATTGGTCCAACTGCGCACCAAAAATGCCAAATCAGCTTGACACGTGTCACGCTCTGGAGCCGCCACGTGTCCTATATGGTATCTTCCACGTGTCAGTGTACGGACCTGCGACGTGTCATGTACAGACTGTACGGACAGGTACAGTCAACATCCAAAATTTTGCCTGTTTGGCTTGGCGGACAGAATGCGATATCTTCTCCATACGGACTTCGTTTGACAAAAAAAATTATACCAACGGAATCAGGAAGACGAGACGGACGCAATGGTGTTGGTTTCGTCAGATTTCGAGAACTTTCATTTTTGAGCATTTTCATGCCCTAACAAGCTTCTGAATCCGATTTCGGATCACTTGTATATGCATATATCTAACGTCGAAAGCACGCGTGCATCACTGTGTTAAACGTTTAGTTAATTTTCTATCCTGGATATATACGCTTGTGAAATTTGGTTGAAAGGTAGTTAAATTATGATCCCGTGCCTTCGTTTAAGGTACTTCTATTGTGTTAAAGTTTATGTTTTATTCAGTGTAATACTATCCAAATATTTTATTTTATTTCTTTCAACAAATTTGTCTTGAAGAGATCAATGTTTTATGATTAGAGAATTCATAGTTATACCAACCTTATAATCACTGTACTTATTGATTTGATTTCCAATAGCGAACCCAAACTATGAATGTATATGACCTCTACATTTTTTTTGGGGGTGTTTTTTTTCCCTGCGTTTTCCTTGCACTGTTGCCTTCTAGTTTCACCCTGAAATCATATTCTTCACACTGCACGGTAATTACTGTACCATTTTCTATGCTCCGTTTCCCTTTAAAATTACCCAAGCGAATCGCTTCCTCCCTCCTCTAGTTAATGCATAAATCTCTACATTTTAGAGATGCCTTTTTCTCTGTGTTTGTAGACCCAGGGCACTGCCCCCTCTCTCTGTGCCTAGCCAAATGTTTACTTAAGATTCATGTTAGCCTAAACAAAATAACGATTTTTACGTTGGTCTTTTCCATGCGAATGCCTTATTCTCTGCATGGTCCATGGGTTATCCCCTACATTGGAAAAACCCTTTACACAACGGCAATGGCGGTTCTTGGGCTTGAACTCCAATTTTTGACTATGGGATTTTAATCACTACCCAATCCACATATTTTGATGGAATGCATGAAACTCTTGTCCTTAACCTTTCTGCATATGTATGCTCGGTGAATTCTGTCAATGGGAGATTTTTTTTCATTTAAATCTAAATCGCCATTTCTGAGTAGGGCCTGTGGCAGTTCAATTGTTTTAATGGATTTATTTTAGTGTTAGTTGGCAGAGTTAAATTTTTGTCTAATCCATGAGGGATTGGGAAATCAAGATTTTAATTAATTATATAACTACCCAGATTCACTCGACAACCAAAAATTTGGAATCACCACCTGCGATCTGACCACGCCAACCCATGCATTAATTCTCACAGTTTCCTGTTTTTGTGTGCCAAGATTTTAAATTCTTCCCTCCCTTAAAATACAAGGAATTTATTATCCTTACTCAGAGATTTAATATTTTCACATTGAAATTGGTAATTAATCAGACAAGTAAGTCCTTGGATTTATTTAATTCTTCTATTTCGAGTTTTTTTCTTTTTTTTTACCCGTGAATTTCTGAGCTTTCTTGGACATTTTATAACTCTAATTAGCGATTTCGAATATATAATATCTTCTTGTTTTGGGTGAGTCTCCTTTTATAGATAGTGGAAGGTGAACAGTTCTAATTTCGAGACCTGGGGTTAAGTGCACCCAAATTTAATCCCCTTGAATAAACAAGCAACAATTTTTAAAAATGCGCAGAGATAATCATTGACTATCTAGAGGTTCTGAATATCACAAGGAGAATTAAATATTATTATAACTATAACCCTTGTATAATAATGATGATCGAGGTGACTTAGTAGTGGAATCTCACGACAATGAGGTATTTAGGACATCGCACTATCTTAAGATCAACTGGACGATAGCGTATTTTAAGTGTTGTTAATAGTTTTTTTTTGGTTTCATAAAGGACTCTAAGTTGAAATTATACGAAGTGGAATTGTTGTGGGAAAACTAAATACAACGCATGGGAAGGAATTGTAACTCTACATAAGAATATACAGTACCATTTCTACAAACCTAGCTAACAAAAAATACTCTCATTAATTACTCCATTGTCCTTAAATAATTAATAATAATTATGAAGGCATCTAGACAATAATAATAATGTAACCCTAAAAGTTATAAGATCGGGTAATAAGTTAATTGTTGAGTGGGTTAATTTCAAAATGTGCTTATGATGTTTTATATTGTTTTAATATTAGTCTATTGGTTTTGCGTAGGATCAGGTTCACACTTGTTGATTTTATTATATTGAATTTTGAATAACATTATGAAGAAGAGTTATTTTGTTAATACCATGAAGCAAGTGATGTGCAATTTGGAGTAAGAAATTAGATTCAACAATTGAAGTTTGTCAAATTCTTTATGTGAATATTCATTACTAAATTATTAAGTAGTGAAATTAGAAACAATTAATTAGGAATTAATAATTTGAGTATGATTTAATTCAATTATGGTTGAGCAAGTTTCATGCTTGTAACGTAAATAGGGTACATTTAGAAAGTAAATCTTTGTACTTATACGATAATTATTTTGTTAGTAGAATAATAGTCAAGCCAAAGTGTTATATGGTAAGATTCTTAGTATTGAAAGCATAATTTAAACTCATACTCGTAATGTGTTAAGGTTATGATGAATATCTATTTATAAATAGGAAATAAATTATTAACTATTAAATAAATAACTTAATATAAAGGTGTATAGAGAAAATTATACCTTAAATTCCTTTATTCATAGTTGTCATACTACAAGTCTTTGAAAAAAATAATTTAGGTATTATTGAAATCCTTAGAACCAAAAATAAAAAAAATAAAAATTGATTTACACTTCTTAGGGTCCAACAAACTAGGGTTTATACAGGTGTTGTGGTAACTTCTGGTCTATGATAATATCATCTTAAGTATTTCATATAAATTTTACTGTAATGATTGATTGATTAATGGTGAGCCTGGAATTTAAATTGAATTGCACCTCATGTTGGTTTTTGCTAGATAGACTGTGTATGTCATATATCTTGTGCGCTTGTAAATTAAAGGTCGATTGAAGTAGTGTCTAAATGTTTGGATAGTCTGGTGGTGTGTCTTGCAAAATGTTGAATCTTTGATTTCTTTTTCTTTCTTGCATTAAAGGGTCATGTCACATGTGTCGTTGATGCTGGTTGCATTGGGTTGGTGTTGTTGCGTTGGTCATTTTTATGTTGTCCTTTAGCTTAGTAGGCGTTGCCTTGCTTCTGTCAAGAGGGATGTAGACACCTCCTTTTTCCTCAGAACAGTTTCTAGCCTTGATACCTTAAATGGTCAAAATCGATGGGAACCCAGGCTTGAGCGTTGCTTATGTGTCTTGGAGGTCCTAAACTTGTAGGGTAGGAAGGGTGGGTAGTTGTTTATATTTTTCATTTGATTGACTGTCATATCTTACTCCTAGCTACTTGATGTGCTAGTATGCTAGGTTTTTATGTTTGTTTGTTGCCTGGATTGCATGCATTCTGTTCGTCATCGAGTTGTCTTGATTGACTGTTGGTGTTGTTACTTCCTCGCTTTAAAAAAAAAAAATAGCACTTGTTATGCATCGTATGTTGTCATAATGACAAGGTTGTTACATATGGTATTAGAGCCAGTTCAACTTGCGACTTGGGATAACTACGACTTCCATTGATTAGATATTTGATTAAAATGTTGTTAATTAAATTGACTTGTATTCGTGAAGGTAATCATGTTTAGAGGATGCCGTGGAGGCAAACGATGGGGTGCTAAGGGAGGAGGCGTGACGCTCCTAGTAGAATCCACACCCGAGGGGTCTAACCCATAGGGAGGCGAATAGGTTGTTGGGAAGGAACATATAGTTGTGGGTGATGTGGTTGGGTTGATGAGGTCCTTTCAATGGATTTCAGAGGCACTGATTAGCCGTTTGGATAGAAATGAGGCTACGACGCTAACACCCCCTGATGGCCCATCACGCACAACAATTGGTACTGGTAGAATTCACCGCGAACTCGAGAAGGTTAAATTTACCGACTTCTTTGGTGCCCTGGATGACACAGCCTCTGAGGCATGGTTGGAGATTATGGAGATGTGCTTTTCACTTCGTGACTATACCTCCAACATGAAGGTCCACATGGTGGTATTTCAACTGAAGGGGAGTGCTCTTCTATGGTGGAAGACGCTCCTGCCACAATTGAACATGGTCGTCGAAGATGTGTCATGGGATCTTTTCGAGGAACATTTTCGAGAGAGGTATCTGTTTGAGGAATTCATTGAGCGTCATATCCACGAGTTCAACACCTTGCGGCAGGGAGGTCATACGATGCTCGAGTGTGAGGCTCGTTTCATGGAGCTTCTTTGATATGATCCCCACCTGAATACCAAGAAACTTAAGGTCAACAAGTTCATGTTTGGCCTTAATGTCAACATTCGTGCAAAGGTTATGATTATGATGCCTCAAACCTTTCATGATGTTGTTCAGAAGGCCCTCATAGCCAAGGAGAAGCTTATAAGCAGGGGTCAAAGAAGGACTCCAACAAGACCATTGGGACATGCATCATTTGGTGAAAAACAACATCAGACACAAGCTAGACATTCCCCTGGATATCATGGCTTCCAGAGAGGATCCACTTTCACTACACCTCGACGACCAACACCTCAGGAGAACACTCCCTGCAGAGAACCACAATAGCATCAAACACAGTAGCATCATTTTAGGGCTATTCAATAGAACATACCAGGGTTCCAGGTCGGTGGGCCTTTAACTTCTTCTTCGGGTACCAGGAGTACATGACCGAAGAAAGGGTGTTGGATATGTAGAGAGCCACATTAACAATGTGACTTCCCAGTGGAGAGGACCAAAGCCTTTGGATCATATGGACCCACTACTGTGGGAGATTTGAGCAAGGCCCATTAGATTCATGCAATGGTGAATAATTGCTAGGCAGATCACTAGTCGACCGTGCTCGAGATGTGAGGTACTGTCGCTGAATAGACCCTTAGTATTTTGATAGATATAGGTGCTACAAATATTTTTATTTCTGGTTCAGCACTAAAAACAATTAAGGTAAAGGCATTCGAATATGATGAGTCTAGCTTTGTAGAAATGGATTTAGAAGCCAAACAAAAGGTTGGAGGGAAGGTTACGGGCTGTAGCCTTAACCTGGGAGAGTTTTTCATAAGGGCCAACCTGTACATCACGATCTTAGGGTCTTATGACGTCGTGATCAATATGGACTGGTTGGAATCGCATGAGGCGATACTCAACTATAACACAAAATGGTTGAGGTTCGTTGATGATGAGGGATAGAGATGCATGATTGTAGGTTGGAACCAGAGAGCTTCCCTGAGGTTCATCGCTTCCTTGCAACTATGGAAGAGCATGCAAAAGGGATGCAAGATTTATGCGATCCTTTTGTTAAATGAAAAGGGTGTGGCAGAAGGACTAGAAAAGATTCCAGTAGTATGAGAATTTGTGGATGTCTTCCCAGAGGATTTACCTGGGATGCCGCCAAAGAGGGAATTGAAATTTACCATTGACCTAAAACTGATAACTGAACCAATAGAAAGAACACCTTATCGGATGTCGACCCTAGAGTTATAGGAGTTGAAAATGCAAATGAACGAGTTGCTGGACCTAGGACTTATACGTCCAAGTGTGCCACCATGGGGTGTGCTTTTTATATTCATATAGAAGAAGGATGGGTCGTGGAGACTCTGCATTGAATATCATCAATTGAACAAGGAAACGATCAAGGATCAGTATCTGTTTCCAAGGATTGATGATCTATTTGATCAGGTGAAAGGAACGACGATGTTTTCAAAGATCGACTTGAGAACAAGGTATCACCAGTTACAGATCAAAGAGGATGACATCCCTAAGACCTCCTTTAAGACAAGGTTTGGTCATTACGAGTTTATTGTTTTACCGTTTGGACTGACAAATGCCTCGGGGGTATTTATGAGTTTGATGAACGAGGTGTTTTGGGAATACTTGGACAAGTTCATCCAAGTATTCAATGATGATATTTTGATTTACTCTCGGACAATGGAGAAGCATGGTGAGCACTTGTGCATGGTACTACAATGTCTATGAGGGAACAAATTGTTTTTGAAACTGTCCAAATGCTCATTTTATCAATCGAAGATTCATTACTTAGGGTATGTCATCTCCGACGAAGGTATCACTATGGATCCATCAAAGGTCGAGGCTATTATGGAATGTCCTGCGCCAAGAAATTTCCCAGAAGTGAGTAGCTTCATGGGTTTAGCGGGATAGTATTGATAGTTCGTCGAGGGTTTTTCGAAGATAGAAAATCTGATCACGAAATTGTAGAAGAAGGAAAATAAGTTTGTTTGGACCGAGAAATGCGCAAAGGCATTTTGGAAGCTCAAGGAGTTGTTCATGAAATCACCAATACTAAAGGTCTCTAACATGGACATGGACTTCTTGGTATGCACTGATGCATCCAAGGAAGGCTTAGGCGAAGTCTTGATGCAATATTGTCGAGTTATCACTTACATCTCGAGAAAGTTGAGAATGGATGAGGAGAACTATGAGACGCACGATATGGAGTTGTTAGACGTTGTATATGCCTTGAGAGTTTGGAGACACTACCTGATTGGACCAAAATTTGAACTAAAAACAAACCACTGTGGTTTACAACACATCTTTACGGAAACTGACTTGAACGCATGACAATGACGTTGTTCAGAATTTCTTAGCGAGTACGATTTCAAGATTACTTACATAAAAGGAACAATGAACAGAGTGGCTGATGTGTTGAATTGGAGACCGCACATATTTTCGGTGATGTCTCTTCAGACGAATCTACGTGAAAAGATTCTAACTTTACAACGTGACGATGACTGGTACAAACAGGTCAAGGATTTTATCGGACAAAACACAATGATGGTACCAAAATTTGAAGGATTTACGTTGGACGGCGACCGATTAGTGATATTTAAAAATCGAATGGATGTACCACCGAACGACAAGTTGAGGAGTTTGATCCTAAACAAGGCTCATAGAGAAGTGTACATGGCTCATCCTAGAGTCACGAAGATGAGGGCGAACCTTAAACCCTTATTCTTCTGGAAGGGAATGAAGGAAGACATAGTCAAATATGAGGAAATATGTCTAGAATGTCTGTAGGTGAATGATGAATATAGACATATGGCATGATTACTACATCCACATGTTATTCCAAAATCAAAATGGGAGGTCATTTCAATGGATTTCATTGTTGTATTTCCACTGACGACAAGGAGACACGACTTGATTTTTGTTGTAGTCGACACTCTGAAAAAGAGCGCTCATTTTATCCCTATATGTACGACGTATCAAGCACTTGACATAGATAGATTTTTCGTCAATGAGATTGTGAGGCTACATGGAGTGCCTAAGAGGATTATATCTGATAGAGGATCGGTGTTTATAGGACAATTTTGGACTAGTTTCCATGAGGCCTTGGGAACCCAACTTAGCTTTAGTACCACATATCACTCGGAGACAGACATGTAGACCAAAATAAAAAACCAAATCTTGGAGGACATGTTGCGTATGTACGTGATGGACCAAAATAAGCATTGGGAAGAAATCTTGCCACTGGTAGAATTTGCATATAACAACAGTTATCAAAGCACCAT
This sequence comes from Picea engelmannii, assembly GCA_009831015.1. Taxonomy (NCBI): domain Eukaryota; kingdom Viridiplantae; phylum Streptophyta; class Pinopsida; order Pinales; family Pinaceae; genus Picea; species Picea engelmannii. Next base: position 374,418 of record ML799140.1, read on the forward strand.
TAAGATGGCGCCTTTTGAGTTTCTTTATGGGAAACTGTGTCATATGCCTTTGAGTTGGGATCGACTTGAGGATAGGGTCTTGGTGGGACCTCAAGCGATCCAAGAAATGGAAGACCAAATGAAAACTATAAGACAAAGGATCAAGGAAGCACATGATCGAGAGAAGAGTTATGCCGATGAGGACCGTGTTGATCGTAGTTATGAAGTTGGCGACCGAGTCTTCTTATGGGTGAAACTGAATAAGAGTTCGATCAAGTTTGGAAAGGGTGATAAAATATATCCTAGGTTCATGGGACCTTTCGAGGTTGTGGAAAATAAGGGGCCTGTGGTCTATCGACTAGCCTTTCCTTATTTTTTGAGGTGTATGCACGATGTTTTTCATGTATCTGTTTTGAGACATTATGTTAGTGATCCTACACATGTTATTGACATGAGTTCCTTTTAGGTATCAGAAGAGGGTGCTCTCACGGAAGAGCCAATCCGCATCTTGGAATATCTCATTCGAAAGCTACGACGTCGAACAATAGATCAGGTCAAGGTCGAGTGGGACAACTATAGTCCACACTCGTGGACCTGGGAGGACACATATGATATGCATCAGCAATTCCCATTTTTGTTTTAAATCTAGATATATGATACCGTGATACAATTTATTTCAGCACTTACATACTGTGAAACTTTGGGACGAAGTTTAAAACAAGAAGGGGTGTATGTAACATCCCTCTCTTGCAAGCACTAAGTGAACTTATTCTTTGAGGACACTTTCATGCAAGTGATCTGGGTCATTATACTATTGGTTGTTTGATTATGATTATGAGACATTGTGGATTTAATGTTATGTTATTTTTTTTGTATTTACATCGACATGTGCTATTGACTGGGTTCTCCTGAGTGTGAAGGACAATGGACATTGAGGATGCCAAGGCATCGATGAAGCTCCGTGGACTCTAGATCGAGTCAGGGAGTGGATTTTTAGGGTTTGAATGTTGTTGATGTGGCATATGTACATACGATTAGATGTTATGATGTTGATTATTATTGATGACATGATTCGTTGATGGATGTAGGCTGATGATAGATTTTCGACCAGACTCACATTTGGAGTAGAGGGGTCATGCACAACAACCAACGACATTGAGGGAGAGGTGTGGCAACAACCCTGCCACAACCTACTATCACTCACGTCATGGATTGAATTGTAGGTTAACGATTACCTAGTTCGAGAGACCCACGATTCCATGAGGGAATAATGTGATAGTCACTCACGATGATTCTAAAGGGCACACAATAAGGTAGGGTCCTTATTCCTTAGAGGCTCTTAGTCTCCCATAAGATCACTTGACAGAGTATTGAATCCAAGGGTTTGAAATATACTAAATGCATTCAAGAGGCGACTGGCACCCTTGGATCACAAAGTGTGTCTTGAAGGGCACATCATGCAAATAAAATGAAAAGAGGCGAGTGGCACCCTTGGAGCATGTAGTGCATCCTGAAGGGAACGTCGCTATTTTAACTGGTAAGTGAAAAAACCTAATGCCTAGAAAACAATGCCTCCTTAGGACCTAATCGGCCTTAAAATGAATGTTGTGATGAATAAGTTTCATAACAAATTTTCCCATAAGAATTGTCCCCATGCCTAGCGAATTTAAAACCTAGGTCTAAGTAGAACCTCTGAACAAAAAATAATTATACATGTAACAAGAAGGGGGTAAATTTTTTTCCAGGATTAATAATTAAAGCATAAATTTTAATAAGGATTTAATTAATAAAAGGGGTAATTGGTTGTTTTTGCTTAAACTTGTTAATTCTAAACTTAGTTATAAAAAGGGGAAACTAAAAAAAGGGGAAACTTAAGGAAAAAGGGGAATGTCTAACTTAGTAAGGAATCTAGCCTTTGGAACTTTCTATTTATGAAATCAACTAGGAATTAAGTAAGGCGTAAGTCATTTAAGAATTGTAAGGGAATAATGGGACATCGAGGAGAGTTTTTAGGAACTCTCTTAGGTGGGTGAGGGAAATAGGAAAATTTAATTAATTGATAAATTAATTTTCTAGTGGAACTAGGGGATCGGGCAACATGTGTACGGGGGAGGTTTTTCCTAATTAAATAATTAAAAAAGGAATATAATGAGGGTTTGGGAAACTAATGACTAAGAAAATACATAAAAAGGATGGTGGAGGAGGAGAAAGGGACACATTTGTCTTGCGTAATGTTATGCTGCCGAAATTCTATTTTGACTGAATTTATCTTGTGGGAGTTGGGGATACCTAGCTTAGACAACGAGTGGAAGCTCGACCTTGCGAGGCAAGATGGGAAGATAACATTCTCTGGTATTGTGTGTGTGGCCCCTTTGTGGCTCGAGGGGATCAGGGGAAAGAAGAGTACCCCTAGCATTGGCTGAGAGGTACCGATGAGGTCACATCAGTTGGCAAGCGGGAGATGGATGGAGTGCGCACGAAACAACGACTTCAGAGAATTCACAATTGGCTACAATAAACGTGTATAATTGTATTGAATGGTAGTTATATTCCATGTATATGCATCTCTCTAACGTCAAAAAAACGTGTGCGTCACTGTCTTAAAAATTTAGTTAATTTTATGTCCTCACAATATACACTTGTGAAATTTGGTTGAAAGGTAGTTAAATTATGTTCCTTCGCCTTTGGTTAAGGTACTTCTATTGTGTTAAAGTTTATATTTTATTCAATGTGATACTATCCAGAGATTTTTTTTTTTTCTTTCAACGAATTTGTCTTGAAGAGACCAACATTTTATGATCAGAGAATTCATAGTTATCCCAACCTTATTCTCACTGTACTTATTGATTTGATTTCCAATGGCGAACCCAAAATCAGAATGTATATGTCCTCTCTGTGTTTTTTTTGGGGTGTTGTTTTTCCATGCGTTTTCCTTGCTTCGTTTCCTTCTAGTTTCTCCCTAAAATTATATTAGGACCACACATAATGATGACTGAGGTGACTCAGTGGTGGAAGCTCATGGCACTGAGGTATTTAGGACAACACATTATGTTAAGATCAACTGGAAGACAACGTGTTTTAAGTGTTGTTAATAGTTTTTTTTGGTTTCATAAAGGACTCTAAGTTGAAATTATGCGAAGTGGAATTGTTGTGGGAAAAATGAATACAACGCACGGGAAGGAGTTGTAACTCTGCATAAAAATCTACAATAGCATTTGTACAACCCTAGCTAACAAAAAATACTCTCATTAATTACTCCGCTGTCCTTAAATAATTATTAATATTTATGAAGTCATCTAGACAATAATAATAATGTAACCCTAGAAGTTATAAGATCAGGTTGTAAGTTAATTCTTGAGTGGGTTATATTTCAAAACATGTTTATGATGTTTTATATTGTTTTAATATTAGTCTATTGGTTTTGTGTAGGATCGGGTTCATACTTGTTGATTTTATTATATTGAATTTTGAATAACATTATGAAGAAGAGTTATTTTGTTAATACCATGAAGCAAGTGAAGTGCAATTTGGAGTAAGAAATTAGATTCAACAATTGAAGTTTGTCAAATTCTTTATGTGAATATTCATTACTAAATTATTAAGTAGTGAAATTAGAAACACTTAATTAGGAATTAATAATTTGAGTATGATTTAATTCAATTATGGTTGAACAAGTTTCATGCTTGTAAGGTAAATAGGGTACATTCATAAAGTAAATTTTTGTACTTATACGATTATTATTTTGTTACTATAATAATTGTCAAGCCAAAGTGTTATATGGTAAGATTCTTAGTATTGAAAGAATAATTTAAACTCATACTTGTAATGTGTTAAGGTTATGATGAATAACTATTTATAAATAGAAAAAAAATTATTAACTATTAAAAAAATAACTTAATATAAAGGTGTATAGAGAAAATTATACCTCAAATTCCTTTATTCATAGTTGTCATACTACAAGTCTTTGAAAATAATAATTTAGGTATTATTGAAATCCTTAGAACCAAAAATAAAAAAAATAAAAGTTGATTTACGCTTCTTAGGTTCAGAAATACTAGGGTTTATACAGGTGTTGTGGTAACTTTTGGTCTATGATAATATCATATTAAGTATTTCATATAAATTTTACTGTAATGATTGATTGATTAATGGTGCGCCTAGACTTTAAATAGAATTGCGCCTCATGTTGGTTTTTGCTAGATAGATTGTGTATGTCAGATATCTTGCGCGCTTGTAAATTAAAGGTCGATTGAAGTAGTGTCTAAATGTTTGGATAGTCTGGTGGTGTGTCTTGCAAAATGTTGAATCTTTGATTTCTTTTTCTCACTCGCATTGAAGGGTCATGCCCCGTGTGTCGTTGATGCTAGTTGCATTGGGTTGGTGTTGTTGCATTGGTTGCTTTTATGTTGTCCTTTAGCTTAGTAAGAGTTGTCTTCCTAGTGTCGAAAGGGATGTGGAGAAATCCTTGTTCCTCATAACAGTCGCCAACCTTGAGACCTTAAATGGTCATAATAGATGGGAACCTAGGCTTGAGCATTGGTTATGTGTCCTAGAGATCCTAACCTTGCAGGGTAGGACATGCGTGTAGTCGTTTCTAATTTTTTTTTGATTGACTGTCATATGTTACTCCCAACTGCTTGATGTGCTAGTATGCTAGGTCGTTATGTTTGTCTGTTTTTTGGATTGTGTGCATTGTGTTCATCATCGAGTTATGTTGATTGATTATTTTTGTTGTTACTTCCCCGCTTTAAAAATAAAAATAAAAATTAGCACCTGTTATGTGTCGTATGTTGTCATAACGACGAGGTTGTTACATCTGAGGTAGCTGCATAAATTCAATAGTTTTGTAGCTATAGGTTTTGGTAGTGACAACAATTTGACATTTTTGTAGTTGTGGGTGGTTCTATACCTGTAGGTTTCAGTAGTCATAGAAAGTGGCAGTTTTAGTAGCTTCGAGTGGTTGTATAGCTGCAAGTTTTGGTAGCTATAGAAAGTGCTAGTTTTGGTATTTGTTGGTGGTTTTGTAGCCACTGATTTTGGTAGCTACAGAAAGCGATAGTTTTGGTAGCTCCGAGTGATTTGGCAGCTATAGAAAGTTGGTGGTTTGGTATCTGCATCAGAGTTGTAGAATGGAATTGTTCCAATTGTTGCATGGTATGGTACATGTCTTGATGACGATGCAACAAGGTTGATACAAAATTAAAGGTATGTCTATATGCATATTTTGAAGGTTATATTTTGTTAATGGTAAGGTACATGCTTGATGATGTTAGCACATGATGAGACACATATTGGTGACGTTATGGTTCATGGTTTGACACATGGTTGATGTGATAGTTGATAGTTCATTAGACTTGTTTCATGGATGGTATGGCACATGCTTAAGGCATATCTTGGAGGCCCCTTTTGGTTTATGGTTGCATATGGTTGAGGTTCCTACTTTGGTGTTATGCTTGAAACATATCCTTGGTACATTTTATATGGTTCTTATGGTTCATTGTTGGAGGCACATCTTTGTGATATTGGAATATAATTGATGCATATACTTGGTATATGATCTTGGTTGATTATGATGCATGCTTGAGGTTTTGGTTTATACATTGATGCATATGATGGTACACAGTTGATGATTGATGTACATGGTTGATGGTTGAGGTACATGGTACATGTGTTGGTGCATGGTTGATGCACTTGTTGTTGTACAAGTGTTGGTGCATGGTTGATGCACGTGTTTTCATACAGGTTGTGGTACATTGTTGATGGTTTGGTACATGTTTGGTCGAGGCATGTGTTGGTGATGTTGGAAATATAGTTGAGAGGTGTCCTTGGTGTATGATTCATGTGAGAGGATCTGGTTGAGTATCAATGTCAAGTTGATGTCACAAGTTGATAGTGATAGTGTAAATAACAGTGGTAGTGAAGTTGATAGTGACAATGACAGTGGTAGTGATTGCGGTAGTGATAGTTGGTATACACTTATATTTCAGGGAGGCAGGATGGGGAAAGGAAAGGGTTTTTTATCCTCCTTCCTATTGGTGTCAGAGAACTTAGGGATATGGAGTTTCTTTCAAGTTGGATCCTTATAATCAGGGGGTTGTAGCCTCCTTCTGGTTGGATCCAGAAAATTCAGGGAGTTGTAGCTTCCTTCAGGTTGGTTCCTGTAAATCAGGGGGTTGCTGCCTCCTTCCAATTGGTGCTAGAGAATTTGGAAGTTAGTGATTCCTATGAATGTATTCTTGATATATATAAGAAATCATTTTTTGGTTTTCTCTTGTTTGGGTTTCCACATAAATTATGGTGTACTATATACTTTATGTGATGTTGCGTATGTTTATATGATTATGATATATTGATTATATACTACTAATAAAGTTGACATATATATATTGTGGTTAAAAGTGGTAAAACTTCTCATACTAATTCACCCTTCCGTCAATATTTCAAAAATTATCC
>ML799140.1:380949-419952 GCA_009831015.1 Picea engelmannii
ATATATATATATATATATATATATATATATATATATATATTGTTGGATCATGTTATCATTGATGCCAATGGTTTGATTGATTGATTTCAAAGGATTGATGCCAAGTGATTGATTGATGTCAAGTCATTGATTGATGTCAAGTAATGACTGATTGATTGTTGTGAATGGATAGATGTCAAATGGAATCATAGTCATATGATATCATGCATAGATGAATATGGATCAATGAGTTGTCATTGATATGATGCATTGTTTGATTGATGTAAAGATGAATTATTACTGTCTTACCATGGTTGATAAGGTGCACAAATGGATGAACTCCAAAGTGGTCCCCTTATGGTGAAATCCCTCATGGGAATATGCTTTACAATTGATTTATCCTAGAATAATGGTTGGAGAACCCATGATTTATTGGAGAATAATGAATTGAAGATCAATGATTTTGTTAGTGAAACTATCCTAGATGGATAGCGACTGTCATTCCATTTCCGGTGGTATGTGGAATGTCACATAAATCCTCATGGTTTGAGAGTTATGGCCTTACAAAGTTGGAGGACCCTCATATGTTGTCTTGAAGCCCCAAATGGTCAAAGAAGTCAAAGAGATTGAAACGAAGAAATCATTATTTAAATGATAAAGTGAAGTGATAAAGTCAAGAAGGATTACTTAAATAATAAAGAGAAGTGACAAAATCAAAGAAGATTATTTAAATGATAAATTGGGGTGAAAAAATCAAGAAGGAATATTTAAATGATAAAGTAATGGAGAAATTTCTAATTATGGAAAGTGGTTAACCCTAAAATGAGGAAAATATGTTAATTAATGTAGAAATTGGTTAAGTGACCTAGAAGATGAAGAGTATAAATAAGAGGCAAGGGTCTCTTGTGAAAAGTACATTTTTGGGAGAACATCTTGTGTATCTTTGGTGAGCACCTTGTGTGGATATCTTGAGCATGATTGAAGATCTATTCTGAGAGACAGAGAGAGAGAGTATGGAGGATCTCATGAACGCATCAAAGTTTCAGAATGTCTGATATCTTGATGGAAAAATTCTCGGAGGTTCATAAACCCTAGTTTCTGAGGTATACGCGGGCTATAATGGGCCAGGACGCATACATACGTGGGATGTATGAAGACAGGGAACGTACAGTAGATGAAGTTATGGAGATCAATGTTTGAGCTAATGAATGGATCTTGAAGACTAAAGAAGGTTCCAGAGCTACATTCTATGGGCTCAGATCTTCCATAGAAATTCTGGTATGGTTATATTATTATCTTGATGGATACTATTTCTTGTTGTGTGGTGAATGATTAAGGCATTCTTGATATGGATGTTATGATGTGATTTGTGTGGATTGATGGAGTGAGAAAAAATATTATGATTAAATGCTGATATGATTGCTATAGTATACTGGTTGTTTATACATGTTTGAGTATCATTCATATTGTATGGTTGAGAAGCATGAATAAGCTATTAGAGAGATTGAATGTGTGGTGACTGGTTGGTGGTGAGTTTGAACAGTGAAAGACAGAAGAGAATATGATTTCTATAGTATACTAGTTGCTTATACATGTTTGAGTAGCATTCATATTGTATGGTTGAGAAGCATGAATAAGCTATTGGAGAGCTTGGATGTGTGGTGACTGGCTAGTGGTCATTTTGGACAGTGAAAGACAAAAGAGAATGTGATTGCAGGTTGCAGAGGATATGAGCATGTGAAGCAAATAAAAACCCTAGTTTCTCAGAAGTATACGCATGCTGCATTATAGACTGGTCGCATACATACACGAGTTGTAGTGAGCCAGGGCGCATACACATGCGGGCTGCACTACTGATAGGTCGTGTACCTGTGATAGATTGATATCTATGGAGGATTGTTGCCTCATCTCAGTTGGTGTTGAGGATGTAAGTTGAGTCTTGCATATAGAGCTGGTGCTCTTGTAGAGTTGTACTATATTCAATTGTTTATGAAAAACCCCAAGGATTGTAGTCCGTAATAAAAATAAAATTGCACATACATCTTGTGTTCTTTGTGTTCCTTGTGGAGATGATTTGTTGATGATATATTTCTGATATATGTTGTTGATATATGTTCACATATAACTGGCTATTAATGACAACAATGAGAAATGAGTAAATGGTGAATCCTAACTAATGAGTTTTGTGTAAGAGGGAAGTTTTGAAAAAGAGCTCCACACTCATTCACCCACCCCCTCTAAGTTTGGTCAGTGTGTCCAACAAATTGGTATCAGAGAAGGCCTTCACTACAACCCTTAATAAGCTTGAAGGATATCCATAGAGACACAAATGGATGATGAATTTCCAATCCTTAATGAGGAAAACTATTCTACTTGGAGAATAGAGATGAGAGTACATTTAAAGGAAATGGGAGTGACTATTTGGAAGGAAACCATTGGTGGATAAGTTTCCTTAAAGAACAAGTCAAAGTTTGCAACTCAAAAGGAAGGAAAGACAAATGATGCATTGTCTCTCAAGACCATTCTTAGTGGACTCTCAAGCCCTATCAAAGAGAGCATGGGACAATGCACTTCTTCCAAGGATCTATGGATAAATATAGAGGAAACATATCAAAACAAGAAAGAAGATGTTGAATACCACTCCATCAAGATAATTAAAGGTAAAGAATCTCCAAAAAATCTTGAATGCATTATTTCTAAATGTGATATTGAAAATGTTTCAACTGAAGACAAAGAATCAAGTGATGATGTTAGCACAAACGAAGATCTTGAAGACATTTCAAATGAAGGCAAAGAATCATGTGATGATGTTGGAAAAAAGGAAGATCTTGAATATATTTCAAATAAAGGTAAAGAATCCTCAAAGACCCTTGATTACAATGATTCAAAATGTGATGATGTTGAATTTTTCTCTACAAGTGAAGAAGAAAATCTAGAAATAGTTTGTGCAGAGTTTGATGGTAGTTATCCCATGGAAATAATAGAATAAGATCTATTAGAACTTCAAAAGAAAGTTGAAGATGGTTTATATGAATATAGCAATGACCATTATTATAAAGACTATAGCTATCTTTCGGATAACACTAATAAGTTTCTTAGGAAGAGTCAAAGGCACATATTGAAGTTAAAGGAAATGCTAAAAGAACAATAAGAGAGTAATAAGACTCAATTAGAAGAAAAGGAAAAAGAGATCTCAAGACTAAAGAATGAAAAAGAATATATGAAGGTATATGATGAGATTAGTAAAAGTTTTGAAACTATTGTCCATCTCAAGACCCAAATTGAAGAAGCCAAAAGGGTAGAGGAACTATTGAAGAATCAAATTAATGAAAAGGAAGAGTCATGTCATAAGTTAGAAGCTGAATTTCTTGATCTTAGAAAGAAAGTAGAGAAGTCAAACAAATTCTTGAATAACTCACTAATCTTGAATGAAATATTGGAAAGTCAAAGATCACCAAATGATAATTCATGTCTTGGATACAAGAAAGAAGTTACACATGTTGAAGAAAGCACCTCAAAGAAGCATGAGGTAAAGGATGAAGAAAAGGTTGCAAGTCAACCATCTATAAAAGACAAGGAAAGTTTCAAAACAAATAATAAAGAAAGACATCAAGAAGCTACCTTTACACCTCAAAGAAAATGGAAACCAAAGCAAAGGTATGAAAGTGTTTTTCATGGTCAATGTTATTCATGTAATGAATATGATCACAGAGCTTTGGAATGTAGATCTTATGAAAGGAGATATAATGGAATATTTTATAAAAGGTGTTGGAGATGTGATCAAATAGGACGCATTGTTGTTCACTGTAACACTATTAGATGCTACAACTGTAGTGGTTTTGGCCACAAATACCAGGAATGCTAGAACACAAGAAGAAAGTCCATGATGAGGAAGTCACATATCATGAATAGAATAAGGAATGAAGTAAGGAAGGGAGACATATTTGAAAAGAAAGAAGCTCATAGCTCAAGTTCTAAGAAGCAGGGACACCTTCAGAAGTGTGTGAAGAAGACTGAGAAACCAGAGCAGAATGGAAGACTTAAGGGAGGCTCAAGTGTGTCATCTACAAAAGAATACGTAGGTAATAGTGGTAACAGTCACGTACATACATAGGCTGACCTTGATTACATCCTGTACATACGTGAGTGTTGGCAGCCAATTATCATTTTTCCATTGCCTTATAAGCTACCTACACCAATGTTTTGCAAACATCAATTTTTCGTCGCAATTTTCAAATAAACGACATTTTCATTTTTGCGACATTTGCACCTTTACCTTCGCTTTGTTTTCACGACTGTAAGCGTGAAAATTTCGTCTTTCGAAGTCACATTGAAATCATTATCTGAAATGTCGTCATCTCTCTTGTCGATATGCCTATTGCGCTTACCTTTTATTTATCATTATACAGTTGGCAAGATCCTTTGATCGGTACTCATGCTTCGATTGATTGTGTGACTTGGTTTCATTGAGTTTGTAATGCATTGGCGTTTGGATTTGCATTTTTATTTTGATCTACTTGACCATTGGTTTCATGAAAATACGTAGGGGTTATGATTAAATTCTTCGTATACATCTTTTGATATAATACATATGTTCGTGTTTTCATAACTATTGGCATGTTGATTATATGAAGACCCATTGGCACGTTGGTTAAACTCTTGATATGAGATATTACAATACATTGGCGCATGGTTAAATATTTGGTGTTGGTTTCAAGTTGAATGTTGATGGTTTGAAACTATGGCATAACATTGATTGCGCACGTTTATTTATGCACTTACCATTGTTTCATTGGTCAGCCAAGTGACATGAGTGTTGAACTATAATGGGTAGAACAACTATAAGCCGGAGATTGTACTTTGGCAATAACTATTATGTATGGCAGAGATAAACTCCACCACCTTTGCACGATGGCATTTATGCCTATCCCTTATTCCCGTTCACCTCTGTTATCTCGGGTAACCTTCGTGCACTCTGCTCCTGTGTATGATATGACCCAAACCCTGGACTTACCGTGAGCTCGGCTCCATGGCACTAGTCGTACGAATCGAGCCAAACGGCAACCAAGCCTTGCTATTGTTTGACAATGCCCAGAAAGATTTGGAGGATAACAGATGGCTCACCTTTGTACAACGATTCAAGGGTTTTAATCTAGTTGTGGCACAACAGTTCGCCCGAACGTTTGATGGTTGTAGAGCCAAGGTGGGAGACATCCAGTTGAAAATCAATGAGGAATTTATCAGTTCTGCTACAGGGTTACCTGCCACAGGCCAGCGTTGGTTCAAAAATTTGAAAGTGGAAGAGGTGCCTTGGCCACTTCTGTTCGTCTCGTGCAAAGTCACATCTTGTGAAAGAGGTATGCCCATATCCATGCTCAAACCATGATGGCATGACCTGTTCATAATAGTCAAACAGTTCGTGACCTGTGAAGGTCGATATGGACTCGTGTTTCTCTACCACCCGCGTTTGTTAATGAATTTTATGGGATACCCGTTGAATATGCCCTTTTTCTTTCAGCGTAGCCTATATAAAATGTCGAAAAGGTTTACAAGGCAGAAGGTTGACAGTAGCCTGTTCCACCATGGGATTATTAAACTTATCATTGTTTATCACTTGAGTTTACACAGTGATAGCTGGAGAGGTTTCATCACTCGAAATGGTTTTGATGATACAGACCCTGTCCAGGTTGACAAGCCTGTGGTAAATGAAACCAAGGCCGAGCCGCATGTGCCCTTCCATGCCCTACTGCCTCCTCCTAAACCCTCGACCGACTCTGATGTTGACTTACCCGACGCTATGACTGAGAAGATTGAGACTTTTAAAAGGTCTGTGAGCAAAAATCCCAACGCAAACCCTACGGCTTATGCCAAGGGTAAAAAGAACGCTCGGATGATTTCAAGAATGGCTAGGAATAAGCCTAAACCCTAGGCTGAGAAGAAACCCATAATCCTTAGTGAGGATTTGGACTCTGACATAGAATGTTTTCTAGCCAGTGAGTACCCTTACTTACAATGTTTATGCCCCGAGCCACCTTATGATTTCGTGTCGAATCTTCCCCCTTGCCTAAAGAATAATCCTAACTACCTTGAGATTAAACTGCCTAACGAAAACCTTGGCAATGTAATCAAACCCTCACCCACACTTTCAAACCCCTCACAGCTGTCCCGTGACCAATGTGATTTATGGTTGGAATGATACTACATCGACGTCCCCATACTCCAATCAAAAATTCAATCGCTGGAAAGCCAAGTTGCTGTGTTGACCAGCCAAAGAGACCAACTCCAAGCAACTGATAAGAAGCAAAGGACAATTGGATCCATCATTTTCAAGAATTTTGAATCGGCCACAACCGTTATCAACTTCGAATTGTCATGACCAAGCCATCCGCTCGCTATACAAGTATGGATTTTGATATCGTTTTAATTTTGTCAATGACCAGGATTAATATAGTGATTGGAATTTGGTCTTCGAATAGCTCTATTTATATTTGGAAATGGATCTGTTATAACAACATTCATCATGTATACATTTCACCTTGCTAATATTAAATGGAATTTATTTTTAGATTCATGAGTTAATCATTCCCAGTTTAGCCATTGATAGATTTTTATCGGATTTGAATGGTTTTCGTTTGGATTTCACTTGCTCGCTTGTCTGATTGAGTTAACGAAATTGATGATTTGCTTTCAATTGAATTCGTTGTGTATCTACTCTGAATAGGAAGTTTTTCATGCTCAATTTAGAATACGATCATGTTTGGATTTGATTTCGTTATGGTTCATATGCTGTGATTGCAAAATGATTTCAATGAGTTTGATTGTTACGATCTTGTAATATGTTGTGACATGTAATATTCTAAGAACAGAAATACAACTCTGTTCAGTTTCAATGTGGAAAGAATGAGTCTGTTTTTATGGAAACAATACTCTCACTTTAAGCCTGTGCGAATGATATTCATGCCCGAATCATCGAAACAATTTTGATCTCCAACAACTGTGTTAAACCCCAACCATTTGATTCGCTTGATTGAGTCGCTGCATCTTCAGTTAGTTTGACCGTTTTTATGAATTGTATTCGTATCAAAAAGATTTGACTACAGTTCTATTAATTTTAATTCTCGAATGAGTTTGTTAAAATAGTTCGACTCATGTCATTCTGTTAAATTTCTATGAGGAAATTTGGGTAATAGTTGTTTCCAAATACACTCAAGAAAAGATTTCGTGAATGGTTTTGTCTACCCCATTTTTCAATAACAAACGATCGGATATCTATTACGTACTCTGTTACTAATTGATGATCCTGTTACAATTTTGTTTGAGGACAGTTACGCGCCAGTGTTGGTTTAATCCACTCGTGGCATGAATCATTTGCTATGACATTACAGTTATAACGATTTGAAAGTGATCTTGTTGGATTCGATCGTATCTCCTGTTTAACAATTGCCTACGATTTGTTTGATTACATCAGTTTCAAATTGATATCAAACGATTTCACAATTGTTGGATTATGATTCTGTTCGTTCGATTTTGTGGTAACAAAAGAAACAGAGTACGCCTATCTCTGTATTCATTTGATCAATCTTGATCCTGTTTGATTTCGAATGGTATAACAATTTTAAATTGAATGATTCATTTTCAAATAGTTATTGGATGTTAATTGAATTTAATTCTTTTTAAATATTTTCAACCTATTTTAATGTTGATTCTGTGTCTTATTTAGACCAGCTACAGAATCGCAAGATTTTCTAGCTAGTCTATAGAATTTGATTTTTTATCATTTTATTAATAAAAGATCCTTCTAACTTGTCTATTTTTGACCCTTTGCAGGAAAATTCGAATCGCATGGGACATGATGGACAGGCTAGGGGAATATTTGTGTCTTTTAGTTTTATTTTAGGTTCTTAGTTTAGTTAAACTTGGGATATCTTCCTAGATTTTATGTAAATAATTTTATAACTTCCACAGGGATGTTTTACCCTGTGGAAGCTCTTTAAATACTTATTATTTTTTGTAATAAGGATCATCCTCACTTGTGGGAGAACCAGGCTATGGATTTCTAATACAAACTGAGACAGAAGTTGATGTTCTGCTACAACTTTCGCTTTCATAATATCAATCTTTTGTTTCATGTTTATGCTTATCAATTTGCATTTGATTAGTGACTACTTTAGCTATCATATTCTTTTGCAGAATGATATGATGTAATTAATGTGATCCATGTCTGATTTCTTTCATTAAACTAAAGTACAACAATTATTTGATTCAGTTAATGAATTACAAGTTTCTCTTCTTCATCCATTGAATTATTTTGTATAAGTCTTTGCATATGGGTTTATCTAATTGTGGAGATTTATAAATCATATGATTGTTGTGATTTTTATGTCTTGTTTGTCCTGTAATCATACTTAAACAACACTTCAACTATCGTTTACGAGAATCTTTTGTTATTCTGTGCAGGTTTCCTCCCTCCGATCAACTTAGACAATCATCATACACAGGACAAATCTGGAGCATTCCTCCAGGTCAGTTTGTGATTTATTTTCGTTAGAATCAGTATATTAGTAGTAGTTTAGTTAGTTATATTTTTTGTTTTATTTCTTTTTCATAAAATTATAAAATCAACAAAAATATCTTTCTTTGTCTTAGGGCAGAATGCAAATGAGTTTTTCAGGTTTTATTCAAATCTGTAAATTGTAGATATTGTATATTTTGTGAATAAGTTATATTTCCATTAGTAGTTAGAATAGTTAGATTAGTTAGTGTGTTTAATAGTTAGTTTTAATTAGATTAGTTTGTTAGTTTGTTTTATTTATTTTAGTTAGATTAGTTTAGTTTGTTTTAATTGTTATTTTTAGTTAGATTAGTTATTGTAGATTAGTTTTCTTTTTGTTTTCTTAGGACCTTAGATCGGCTAACGGAGCCGTTAAACCCGTCAGGGTGGTTCATCCCAAACGGCTTGGGTTATTAGACAACCCCGGACCGGTTCCACTCTCTCAATTGACGGATGGTCAATTTCGCCCATCAACAAATGGCGCTAGAAGGAGGGCCTGCACTTAATTAATGGCACGAGGCGGTCGCAAGACTCCTCCACCACCTAATCACTCACCTATAGTGACTAGAAGACATTCCAACAATAATATTCCCCTTCAAACAACAACTACTTTAACCAACGATCCACAGATCACAGTTGAGCGAGCAACCCCTAATCCTACAGGTGGTGACATACAAGAGATTGTCCGTCAATCTCTTATTAAAACACATAGTGCCTTAGCCCGTTTAAGGCAACCTAACTGTCTGTGGGGCCAACCTTTGGATTTCTCTGATATAAAAAAACAATTAGGAGGCACTGACCCTACTGTGAATCCTTCAGATCCAATCTTAAATCCTACTGCAGGAGGATCTGGGACACCTCCTTCACCACCTCCATCATCTCCTTCCTCTTCTGGAGGAGATTCCTTTGACGAAGGTGATTCCCCTTCTCAGCCTTCCACACCCACTACCCCAATGGAAAATCAGAACAACCCTGCTAGACCGTGGCTTGACCAGAATGTCATAGCTGTACCTAGAGCTTAACATCCTTTACCTAAGCATCCGGAGAAATGTCTCCCCAAGTTTGATCCTGACTCAAAACAGATCGTTGAAGATCACATTAAAAAATTTATGTTAGCCATAAGAATCCACAATGTCGAACATGAAGACGTTGTCTGTAGGTTGTTCCCTTATACCTTCGAGGGTAATTCATCCACATGGTACTTTGCCCAACAACCCCATACCATCGTGTCTTGGGAAAAGTTTGAGTCATGCTTTTTGGAAAAGTTCGGAGACGGTAAACCTCTGAAAGTCCTAGTCATGGATCTTTCTAGCTTAATAATGAACCCAAAAGAAAAAGTTAAAGACTTTAATCAAAGATTCTTAACACTTAAAAACCAAATTCCTACAGATTCCATGCCTGCTGAGAGTCTTATAATAGCTTACTACACTAAATCTTTGCATCAAAGTATAGCTATTTGGGTTAAACGATCTAAGAAAGCCACGTTGTTAGAAGCCTTCGGGGAGGCCATCCAGATTGAAAAAGACATACTTAGTCTTAAGGACTCTACTAGCAACAAAACTGAGACTAGTTCTTCTTCCAAAAAGAAAATCGAAATCCTCCCCAGACCCACTCAAAGTAAGACACAACCTGAAAACTCTGATTTAGAAAACTTAACCAAAGTTGTTCAAAAACTGTCAAATCAAGTTATAGACTTGAAAAGGTCGAACGAAGAAGCTTCCTCGAGCAAAGAACCTTACAAACCCCCGTTTTGGAGGCCTTTTCCTACCAACCGACCTAATACAACCACCAAAGGCCTAAATCTAGAAAGTTTGCAATGTGCCCTTCAAACAATTCTAGAAGCCCAAGATAACTTGATGCCTCCTGAGATTCTTGAGGAGGTAGTTGAAAAAGAGACAGTCCAAGAAGAAGAGCCTTCTCCAAACATTTTTGGACACTTCTCGGATAACATCTTCCAAGCTAACTTCGAGACAGTACATCCCTATAATACCAGGAGTAAGATAGCCAACAAACCTTCTTCCGAAAACACTACAAATTCGCCTCCAAAGCAGTCTAAATCAGCTGAGACTAAACATAGTAATGTGAACCCCAACTTAGATTATGATGTTGTTGAAGATCTTAAAAAGTTAAGGGCTAACATTTATATTTATGAGTTATTGAAATTTCCATTTCTTCTTCAAAAAATGTTACAAAATATCGCGGAGAATGGAAAAAAGGGTAATTCTAATGGTAACAAGGTTGTACAGAACAAAGTTCCCCAGAAGACTTCCACTAAAATCAATCCTGATCCTCAAGATAAAGGAAGACTTCCTGTAAGTACTGTAAATAATGTAAATAATGTAGATAAAGTAGCTTTATAAACTGCGAGTAAAAAGCCACAAGCTACTACTCTTAGTACTCGCAAAAATGTACCTCCATTTTTGTTAACTTTCGAGATCTTTAATAGAAACGTGCACAATTGTATGTTAGACTCATGAGCGTCGTCCAATGTGATGACTTGGTCTGTTTGCCAAAATATTAACGCTGAAGTTGAACCCTCTACTTTAAAAATCATACAACTTGATCAGACAAATGTTAAAGTTATAGGAGAACTCAAGAATGTGCTTATTAGATTATCGTATAACCCCAAAGTTCATCAAGTTATTGATATAATTGTTGTGGATATTCCAGAAGTCTATGGTCTATTTTTAATCAGGGACTGGTCGGAACAGTTACATGGTTATTTCGCAACAGATTGGTCTCATCTATGGCTTCCAGAGAATGACAAGCCTAATAAAATCAAAGTAAATCGAGAGCGCTACCTTAAGTTCATGGTCACAGATTTGAATGATCCCAACGAACCATTTACACCTTCTGTTGATTCACCCAAAGTACAAGGGATGGACACCTTCTTCGGCAATTTCATGGCCGAGTCTTCACCTATCACCAATCCAGAACAACAGTCCAAGATTGTAGCATATATGCAGCCAACAGTTTCTACGCGACGGTCTCATGTACTCGATGGAAATCAAATTTGGTCTCTGTATTTCGACGGGTCAAAGTCCAAAGAAGGAGCTGGAGCAGGTTGCGTCATTATCGATCCGGCAGGTAACACAACATTGATAACATGTACTTTGGAATTTGAATGTACTAACAATACTGCAGAATATGAGGCTTTACTGCAAGGTCTCAGAAAAGCTTCGGATATGAACATTCAAAATTTAACCATCTTTGGAGACTCTGAAATAGTGGTTAGACAGGTAAGAGACTCTATCCACTGTCTGTCTCCACATCTCAAAAGATACCAGTCTGAGGTATGGAATTTAATGAATAAATTTTCCGCTTTCAATATAAATTCTATTCCTAGATTGAATAACTCTGAAGTAGATTTATTAGCCAATGTAGCTTCTAAACTTCTTCCTGCAGAAGGCTTGTCCCCAGATGCATTCTCCGTTGAGCTGATGTTTCAGCCATCCGTTCCCAACAACATCACGAACTAGAGAGTATTTTACGATGATCAACAGATTATTAACTTTCTGCACATGGAAGAAACTTTTCAAGGCGCAGTTATAGACGAACAAACACACGATGACAATTTGCGTGATTTCACGGTAATACCAGATCCGAGAACTCCTGAATTTCATCGGATATGGTAAACTCGATCCCAAAATCTGTAGTTAGATTAGAGAATTTTTATGATCTTCAAGATAAATTTAAAAAGACGGTCAACTGTAAAACCAATAGTTCCTCGTTATCTTATGAAAAGGTGAACTTAGGGATTGATGAAAATACTCAGTGCATTAATCTAGGTTTAGGGTGTTCTCGAAAAGAAAAGGATGCATTTATTAAATTGTTCAAATAATTTAAAGATGTCTTTGCATGGACGTACGATGACCTTGAAACTTTTGACCCAAATATCATACAGCATGTCATTCCGATGAAGCCCCAAACCTTACCCTTTCAACAAAAACTGAGGAAAATGCATCCTAAACTTGAACCGACCGTTCAAAAAGAATTGAATCAGCTCCTAAATGCTAAGATAATTTTTCCTGTTAGGTACACTCAATGGGTTTCTAACCTTGTCCCAGTCCGGAAGAAAAGTGGGGAAATTTGACTCTACGTCGATTTCCGAAACCTTAATAAAGGGTCTGATAAAGACAACTATCCTGTCCCGCCCATGGAACAGATCCTTCAACAGGTATCTGGTTCTGAGAGGTTATCCTTACTGGATGGTTTCTCGGGGTACAACCAAGTCCTGATGTCTCCACCAGACCAACTTAAAACTACCTTCCGTACTCCTTGGGGCACTTATGCTTATCGTAAAATGCCCTTTGGATTGATTAATGCTGGCGCCATTTTTCAGAGAGAAATGTACATTGCTTTCCAAGGCCTGATCAATCAATCCGTTGTAGTTTACTTAGATGATGTGACTGTATTTTCTAAAAACAAAAACGATCATCTAGCTCACTTACGAACCGTTCTACTGCAATGTCATAAATACGACATCTCTTTAAATTCGAAAAAATCCATCTTTGCAGTAGAACAGGGTAAACTCTTGGGATTCATTATGTCTAGTGAAGGGATGATTATTGACCCCGAAAGGACTCAATTCATCGCGAAACTCCCCCCTCCTACGTCCAAAAAGTCTATGCAGTCTTTCTTAGGCCAGATTAACTTCGTGAGAATATTTGTCCCCAGCTTCTCTGAAATGGTCAGACCCTTGCAGAACCTAATTAAGAAAGACACCCAATATCACTGGGGATCTCTTGAAAACCAAGATTTTAATGCAATAAAGAAGGCCATTATCGACGCTCCGTCTCTTATGAGCCCCAATTGTTCTCAAGACTTTACACTCTACACTTTTGCTTCTGACTGTTCCTATGTCGTTGTCCTAACCCAAAAGAATGCCGAGAAAAATGAAGTACCCATCGCCTTTATGAGCTCTTCTTTCAAAGGTGCTGAACTTAATTACCCAACAGTAGATCGACAAGCCTACGTTGTTTTCAAAGTAGTTAAGCACTTCTGGTCCTATCTTTTGAAGTCAAGGAAAAAAGTCATTGTCCCCTACCCAACCGTAAGGAACCTGTTAGTGCAAAAGGAACTAGGAGAAAAGAGAGCTAACTGGGTCACCTCCTTGCAGGAATATGACTTAGAAATCACCCTAGCTCAGATAGTGAGAGGCCAAGGGTTATGCAATTTAGTTGCTGATTCAGCAACAGGACAGCAAGAAGAAAGCGATACGTCAAACCTAGGACAACGCGATCAAAGTTTAATCTGTTGCGCACAAAACTTTGTCAGTCCTTGGTATGATGATATAAGATTATGTATTGAACATGGGTCAGCCCCCCGTCACCTGGATCCTGCTAAAATAAGAGCATTGAGATTAAATTCTGCCTCCTTTCATCTGGTTAATGATATCCTGTTTCATCAAAGTTTTGATGGCGTACTGATGCGTTGTCTTTAAAAGACGAAGCATAAAAAGTCTTGCTCGAGTTGCATGCAGGAGAAGCTGGTGGTCATTTTGGTGGTGACACCACTACCCATAATATCTTAAGAGATGGTTATTACTGGCCCACGCTTTTTAGAGACGCCCATGCCTTGTGTCGTAAATGTATCATTTGTCAGAAAGCATCAGGGCAGTTACAAAAACCAGCCTTTCCTCTACAGCCCATTTCAGTAGATTCTCCTTTTCAGTAGTGGGGCCTTGATATCATAGGTCCAATAAACCCCCCGTCCTCACAACAACACAAGTTTATTGTGACAACCACAGATTACTTTACCCAATGGTCTGAAGCTGTTGCGTTAAGAACTGTCAACACCATTCAGGTAATTTCCTTTCTAAACTCGAATATTATCACTCGTTTCGATATCCCTGAATGTTTAGTTTTCAATAATGCTTCTTATTTTTCCTCTCTTGAGATGAGCGAGTTCGCTTTGGAAAAAGGAATTAAGATGAAGTATTCTACTAGCTATTACCCACAGGGAAATGGATTGGCAGAATCAACAAACAAGAACTTAATTAAAATCATCAAGAGAACGGTGGTTGAAAATCACAAGAATTGGCACAACGCACTGTTGAACGCATTATGGGTTGATAGGGTAAAACC
The DNA here is from genome assembly GCA_009831015.1 of Picea engelmannii. Lineage (NCBI taxonomy): Eukaryota > Viridiplantae > Streptophyta > Pinopsida > Pinales > Pinaceae > Picea > Picea engelmannii. The sequence goes on from ML799140.1 coordinate 395,566, forward strand.
AAAAGATGTTGTAGGTAACTCCCCCTTTTTTCTCGTTTATGGTAGAGAAGCAATTCTGCCACCTCACATTCTTCTTCCTTCACTTCAGCTATAACAAAAAGTTCAAGAAGAAGATTGTCCCCCTCTAGAAAACCGAATTAACTCTTTGATGAAGCTATAAGAGGTAAAAGCCCAAGCTAAACATAAGTTAGATCAACATCAACAATTGGTTAAAAGCTGGTTCGATTCTAACTCTACTTCTGATAGGAATTTTGAAGTAGGTGACCTCGTCCTGAAATGGGACAAACCGCATGAGGGAAAGGGACAACACACGAAATTTCAAAACCTATGGCTTGGGCCGTTTTTAATCGCTGAAAAGTTGGGTCCCAGTTCTTTTCGATTGCAGAATCTTGAAGGGCATCTTGACACCTATCTGGTTAATGGCCAAGCCCTAAAAAGATACTTTGCTTGATAACAACCTTTGTGTATTATGTACATATTTTGCTTTTTCGTTTGTTTTTTGTTTTTGTTTTTTTTAATTTATCAGCTTGTGCTTTTGGAAAATACACATACCTGTACACTGAGCTCTTCAGAAAAAGACGATAGAAAATTCCTTCCTTGAAATAACTTCTGAGAAATTTGTACAAACATCAATAGTATATTGCTGAAGTTTATATCTGTGTTGGAAAAATCTGTTGTTTGAAAGAAGTTGACTGATTTCGATCTCTGAGCAAAGCTTGTCATGGTCATCTATTATCTTTTTACGCTGTCCCTTTTCCGTAAGGGAATGACTCAGAGGATGTCTCCCTGTCTTAAGAAGCTATTTTTGTAAATAAAACATTTCTAGATCTAAATAAAGGACAGTTCTAAAAAAATTTGATGAGGTCTAAAAAAAATAATATGTTAAAATATCATAATTTTCAGCATCACCCCGCTCAGCTATATATCTATGAAAAACAAAACAAAACAAATTATTAAGAAGAGTTGTGGGAAGTTCTTGTAAACCCGTCGGGATGCTGAACAGGTCTGCTGGCAGCAGGTAAATGCATGCATGGTGCCAAGGAAACTCCGTCGGGGTACTGAACAGGCCTGCTGGCAGCGAAGCAATGTCGGATACATGAAAATTTGCAAATAAGAATCCTCCTAATGTCCTTTATTCTGATCCAGAACTGCTTGGTAGGATACAAATATCAGAGTGGGTTAAATGGCAACCCTGTTGAGGCTATGGACGCCTGCTGGCAGCAGTGGCTATGCCAACAGTATTGGAGATTTTATCTTTAATATCATTATTTGTTGGTCTTAAGACTGTTATCTGTTTTCATCTTTTAAAACACTGCAGAAAAAGTTGGTTAATGATGATGTTTATACGATTTTCTGGTTGTTATTTTTGAGTTGAAATTTTCTTTACTGTCCTAATCTAAATTTGTTCCTGTTGACAGAGATAACTGCTTCTACCAGTGTGTCTCCATTGTTGGCAGCCAATTATCATTTTTCCATTGCCTTATAAGCTACCTACACCAATGTTTTGCAAACATCAATTTTTCGTCACAATTTTCAAATAAACGACATTTTCATTTTTGCGACATTTTCACCTTTACCTTCGCTTTGTTTTCACGACTGTAAGCATGAAAATTTTGTCTTTCGAAGTCACATTGAAATCATTATCTGAAATGTCGTCATCTCTCTTGTCGATATGTCTATTGCGCTTACCTTTTATTTATCATTATACAGTTGGCAAGATCCTTTGATCGATACTCATGCTTCGATTGATTGTGTGACTTGGTTTCATTGAGTTTGTAATGCATTGGCATTTGGACTTGCATTTTTATTTTTATCTACTTGACCATTGGTTTCATGAAAATACGTAGGGGTTATGATTAAATCCTTCGTATATATCTTTTAATATATTACCTATGTTCGTTTTTTCATAACTATTGGCATGTTGATTATATGAAGACCCATTGGCACGTTGGTTAAACTCTTGATATGAGCTGTTACAATACATTGGCACATGGTTAAATATTTGGTGTTGGTTTCAAGTTGAATGTTGATGGTTTGAAACTATGGCATAACATTGATTGCGCGCATTTATTTATGCACTTACCATGGTTTCATTGGTCATCCAAGTGACATGAGTGTTGAACTATAATGGGTAGAACAACTATAAGCCGGAGGTTTTACTTTGGCAATAACTATTATGCATGGCAGAGATAAACTCCACCACCTTCAGACGATGGCATTTATGCCTATCCCTTATTCCCGTTCACCTCTGTTAGCTCGGGTAACCTTCGTGCACTCTGATCCTGTGTATGTTATGACCCAAACCCTGGACTTACCGTGAGATTGGCTCCATGGCACCAGTCGTGTGAATCGAGCCAAACGACAACCAAGCCTTGCTATTGTTTGACAATGCCCGGAAAGATTTGGAGGATAACAGATGGCTCACCTTTGTACAGTGATTCAAGGGTTTTAATCTAGTTGTGGCACAACAGTTCACCCTAACGTTTGATGGCTGTAGAGCCAAGGTGGGAGACATCCAGTTCGAAATCAATGAGGAATTTATCAATTCTGCTACAGGGTTACCTGCCACAGGCCAGCGTTGGTTCAAAAATTTGAAAGTGGAAGAGGTGCCTTGGCCACTTCTGTTCGTCTCGCGCAAAGTCACATCTTGTGACAGAGGTATGCCCATATCCATGCTCAAACCATGATGGCATGACCTATTCATAATAGTCAAACAGTTCGTGACCTGTGAAGGTCGATATGGACTCGTGTTTCTCTGCCACCTGCATTTGTTAATGAATTTTATGGGATACCCGTTGAATATGCCCTTTTTCTTTCAGCATAGCCTATATAAAATGTCGAAAAGGTTTAAAAGGCAGAAGGCTGACAGTAGCCTGTTCCACCATGGGCTTATTAAAATTATCATTGTTTATCACTTGAGTTAACACGGCGATAGCTGGAGAGCTTTCATCGCTCGAAACGGTTTTGATGATACAGACCCTGTCCAGGTTGACAAGCCTGTGGTAAATGAAACCAAGGTCAAGCCGCCTGTGCCCTTCCATGCCCTACTGTCTCCTCCTAAACCCTCGGCCGACCCTGATATTGACTTACCCAACGCTATGACTGAGAAGATTGAGACTTTTAAAAGGCCTGTGAGAAAAAAGCCGAGGGCAAACCCTACGGCTTATGCCAAGGGTAAAAAGAATGCTCAGATGATTTCAAGAATGGCTAGGAATAAACCTAAACCCTCGGCTGAGCAGAAACCCATAATCCTTAGTGAGGATTCAGAATCTGACATAGAACGTTTTCTAGCCAGTGAGTACCCTTACTCACAGGGTTTATGCCCCGAGCCACCTTATGATTTAGTGTCGAATCTTCCCCCTTTCCTAAAGAATAATCCTAACTACCCTGGGATTAAACTGCCTAACGAAACCCTTGGAAATGTAATCAAACCCTCACCCACACTTTCAAACCCCTCACAGTTGTCCTGTGACCAATGTGATTTATGGTTGGAACGATACTACATCGACGTCCCCATACTCCAATTGAAAATTCAATCGCTGGAAAGCCAAGTTGCTGTGTTGACCAGCCAAAGAGACCAACTCCAAGCAACTGATAAGAAGCAGAGGACAACTGGATCCATCATTTTCAAGAATGTTGAACTGGCCACAGCCATTATCAACTTCGAATTGACATGACCAAGCCATCCGCTCGATATACATGTATGGATTTTGATATCGTTTTAATTTTGTCAATGACCAGGATTAATATAGTGATTGGAATTTGATCTTCGAATAGCTCTGTTTATATTTTGAAATGGCTCTGTTATAACAACATTCATCCTGTATACATTTCTCCTTGCTAAAATTAAATGGAATTTCATTTTAGATTCATGAGTTAATCATTCCCAGTTTAGCCATTGATAGATTTTTATCGGATTTGAATGGTTTTCGTTTGGATTTGACTTGTTCGTTTGTCTGATTGAGTTAACGAAATTGACGATTTGCTTTCAATTGAATTCGTTGTGTATCTACTCTGAATAGGAAGTTTTTCATGCTCAATTTAGAATACGATCATGTTTGGATTTGATTTCGTTATTGTTCATATGTTGTGATTGGAAAACGATTTCAATGAGTTTGATTGTTATGATCTTGTAATATGTTGTGACATGTAATCTTCTAAGAACGGAAATACAAATCTGTTCAGTTTCAATGTGGAAAGAATGACTCTATTTTTATGGAAACAATACTCTCACTTTAAGCTTGTGTGAATGATATTCATGCCCGAATCATCGAAACGGTTTTGATCTCCGACAACTGTGTTAAACCCCAGCCATTTGATTCGCTTGATTGAGTTGCTGCATCTTCAGTTAGTTTGACCATTTTTATGAATTGTATTCGTATCAAAAAGATTTGACTACAGTTCTGTTAATTTTAATTCTTGAATGAGTTTGTTAAAATAGTTTGACTCATGTCATTCTGTTAAATTTCTATGAGGAAATTCGGGTAATAGTTGTTTCCAAATACACTCAAGAAAAGATTTCGTGAATGGTTTTGTCTACCCCATTTTTCAATAACAAACGATTGGATATCTATTACGTACTCTATTACTAATTGATGATCCTGTTACAATTTCGTTTAAGGATAGTTATGCGCCAGTGTTGGTTTAATCCACTCGTGGCATGAATCGTTTGCTATGACATTACAGTTATAACGATTTGAAAGTGATCTTGTTGGATTTGAACGCATCTCCTGTTTAACAATTGCCTACGATTTGTTTTGATTACATCAGTTTCAAATTGATATCAAATGATTTCACAACTGTTGGATTATGATTTTGTTCGTTCGATTTTGTGGTAACAAAAGAAACAGAGTACGCCTATCTCTGTATTGATTTGATCAATCTTGATCCTGTTTGATTTTGAATGGTATAACAATTTTAAATTGAATGATTCGTTTTCAAATAGTTATTGGATGTTAATTGAATTTAATTCTTTTTAAAGATTATCAACCGATTTAAATGCTGATTCTGTGTCTTATTTAGACCAGCTACAAAATCGCAAGATTATGTAGCTAGTCTATAGAATTTTATTTTTTATCATTTTATTAATAAAAGATCCTTCTAACTTGTCTATTTTTTACCCTTTGCAGGAAAATTCGAATTGCATGGGACATGCTGAACAGGCTAGGGGAATATTTGTGTCTTTTAGTTTTATTTTAGGTTCTTAGTTTAGTTAAACTTGGGATATCTTCCTAGATTTTATGTAAACAGTTTTATAACTTCCACATGGATGTTTTACCTTGTGGAAGCTCTTTAAATACTTATTATTTTTTGTAATAAGGATCATCCTCACTTGTGGGAGAACCAGGCTATGGATTTCTAATACAAACTGAGACAAAAGTTGATGTTCTGCTACAACTTTCGCTTTCATAATATCAATCTTTTGTTTCATGTTTATGCTTATCAATTTGCATTTGATTAGTGATTACTTTAGCTATCATAGTGATTAGTGATTACTTTCGCTTTCATAATATCAATCTTTTGTTTCATGTTTATGCTTATAAATTTGCATTTGATTAGTGATTACTTTAGCTATCATATTCTTTTGCAGAATGATATGATTTAATTTATGTGATCCATGTCTGATTTATTTCATTAAACTAAAGTACAACAATTATTTGATTCAGTTAATGAATGACAGATTTCTCTTCTTCATCAATTGAATTATTTTGTATAAGTCTTTGCATACGGGTTTATCTAATTGTGGAGATTTATAAATCATATGATTGTTGTGATTTGTATGTCTTGTTTGTCCTGTAATCATACTTAAAGAGCACTGCAGCTATCGTTTACGAGAAGCTTCTGGATTATTCGGTGCGGGTTTCCTCCCTCCAATCAGCTTAGACAATCATCATACACAGGACAAATCTGGAGCATTCCTCCAGGTCAGTTTGTGATTTATTTTTGTTAGAATTAGTATATTAGTAGTAGTTTAGTTAGTTATATTTTTTGTTTTATTTCTTGTTCATAAAATTATAAAATCAACAAAAATATATTTCTTTGTCTTAGGGCAGAATGCAAATGAGTTTTTTAGGTTTTATTCAAGTCTGTAAATTGTAGATATTGTATATTTTGTGAATAAGTTATATTTCCGTTAGTAGTTAGAGTAGTTAGATTAGTTAGTGTGTTTAATAGTTAGTTTTAATTAGATTAGTTTGTTAGTTAGTTTTATTTATTTTAGTTAGATTAGTTTAGTTTGTTTTAATTGTTATTTTTAGTTAGATTAGTTATTGTAGATTAGTTTTCTTTTTGTTTTCTTAGGACCTTATATCAGTTAATGGAGCCGCTAAGCCCGTTAGGGTGGTTCATCCCAAACAGCTTGGGTTATTAGACAACCCCGGACTGGTTCCACTCTCTCAGTTGACGGACGGTCGATTTCGCCCGTCAACATCGAGCTATCTGTGCAGGATGCCATGTATATGTGGTAAAGCCTTGAGAAAAAGTAAATGCACATGGGTTGCATCTTGATGTGATGATAGAACACTAGGTTGCAGGGTCTGACATTATTTGTTGCAGGTTCTGACACAGTTTGTTGCAGGTTTTCATGATTCTATATTGGATTATGTAAGGTGATGATAAAAAAAATAATGAAAGTCCATCTTGGATGCATGGAACTAACCCATGAGTATGGATTGAGGCATTTTTCTGTTGAATAACAATGATGGTTATGACAGTGAAGTTATGGCACCTTGGTTATGTGATATATTTTGATGATGCTAGCTAGAGATGTCATTGATATATTGAAGCATACTACTAGTTCATGTGTTTCTTGGATTCTTAGTATTTGTTGTAGTGAATGGAGGATTGATGTTGATCTATTGGTGTACATGGATGGTACATATTTTGAGTTTCATTGATATATCTTATGATGTATTGTTGGAAAAAGTGATGCATGCATTTGGCATATGGATGGGCTACATATTGGGACATGCAGTTGGTGAGTTGATGAGGTGATCAAGTTGTACATCATTGATGAGTCATAGCTTGATCTATAGTTGATGTATGATTGGTACATTTCTCGTGCATTGGTAGAGGCACCTACTAGCAGTATGATTGGCACATATTTTATGGAGGATTTGACATACATGTATGAGGATTCATCATATTGTAGCATTAGTGCATGGTTGATGTAATTGCTTGATACAATTGGTGATACATGTTATTGTACATGATTGGTACACTCATAGATGGCATATTCTTGATTATAGTACACCATTGGTATTACTTGATTAGCACAAGAATTGGTATTTGTTTGAGATACATGGTTATGACACTTGGTTCATGATGGATACATATCATGAGTGATATGACAATTGTTTGGCATATTGGTAGATACACATGGTTTTCATATTGGTAGATTCGCATGTTGGCTTATGGTTGATACATTCCATTGATGAGATCTTATGGCAAATTGTATGGTATTGATGTACATGGTTGATGTACATGGGTCTTGTGCATGATGGGCACACAATTAGTACATGATGTACTTGGGTGATGTTCTACTCATGATTCTCTATTTTATTGTTGACATATATTTTGTTTCAAGATGGTTGGTATGGCATGAGTTTGATGCATGAACAGGTCTAAGGATCGTCATATGGTAGCATATTGTTCATCTTGTAGAGAATATAGGGGGATACATACCCATAGGGGGAGTCATTCTTCTTCCCATGGTTCTAGGAGGAGAAACGAGCCCTATACTTGAAGAAAGAGCACAGAGGCATAGTTCCAGGGGGAGTGTGAGCGATGAATCTTCAACATTACATCAGAGTGATATCCCTTGTTAAAAAGGGGAGAGATTATTTAGAGGAAGATAAAAGGAATTCATACAGGGGGAACATCCCCAAGAAGAGTTCAAGCAGGGGGAGCATCCCCAAGGGGAGAATGACCATTTTTCATTGATGTCAAAGGGGGAGAGATACTCACATTGATGTGATTGATGTTTATTGATGGGGAGAGATAGTCACATTGACTATTGATGTAGAGAATGCCTTATCTATATGTTGACATTAATAATTGGTAATTGGTGTTGACATCAATGTTTGTATTTCCATAAATGCCAAAGGGGGAGATTGTTGGATCATGTTGTCATCGATGCCAATGGTTTGATTGATTGATGTCAAGTGATTTATTGATGTCAAGTCATTGATTAATTTCAATTAATGACTCATTGATTGTTGTGAATGGATAGATGTCAAGTGGAATCATAGTCATATGATATCATGCATAAATGAAGATGGATCAATGAGTTGTCATTGATATGATGAATTGTTGGATTGATGTAAAGATGAATCATTACTATATTTCCATGGTTGATAAGGTGCACAAATGGATGAACTCCAAAGTGGTCCCCTATGGTGAAATCCCTCACGGGAAGACGCTTTACGGTTGATTTATCCTAGAAGAATGGTTGGTGAACCCATGCTTGATTGGAGAATAATGAATTGAAGATCGGTGAATTCGTTGGTGAAAATATCCTAGATGGATAGTGCTTGTCATGCCATTTCTGGTAGTATGTGGAATGTCACATAACTCCTCATGGTTTGAGAGTTATGGCCTTACGAAGTTGGAGGACCCTCTTATGTTGGCTTGAAGCCCCAAATGGTCAAAGAAGTCAAAGAGATTGAAAATAAGAAATCATTATTTAAATGATAAAGTGAAGTGACAAAGTCAAGAAGGATTATTTAAATAATAAAGAAAAGTGACAAAATCAAAGAAGATTATTTAAATGATAAAGTGGGGTGAAAAAATCAAGAAGGGATATTTAAATGATAAAGTAATGGAGAAATTTCTAATTATGGAAAGTGGTTAACCCTAAAATGAGGAAAATAGGTTAAGTAACCTAGAAATGGGTTAAGTGACCTAGAAGATGAAGAGTATAAATAAGAGGCAAGGGTCTCTTGTGAAAAAGTACATTTTTGGGAGCACATTTTGTGTATCTTTGGTGAGCACCTTGTGTGGATCTCTTGAGCATGATTGAAAATCTATTCTGAGAGAGAGAGAGAGAGAGTGTATGGAGGATCTCATGAACGCATCAAATTTTTGGCATGTCTGATATCTTGACAAAAAACGTATCGGAGGTTCATAAACCCTAGTTTCTGAGGTATACGCAGGCTATAATGGGCCAAGACGCATACATATGTGGGATGTATGAAGACAGGGAAGGTACAGTGGATGAAGTTATGGAGATCAGTGTTTGAGCTGATGACTGGCTCTTGAAGACTGAAGCAGGTTCCAGATCTGCATTCTATGGGCTCACATCTCCCATAGAAATTATGGTATGGTTATATTATTATCTTGATGGATACTATTTCTTGTTGTGTGGTAAATTCTTAAGGAATTCTTGGTATGGATGTTGTGATGTGATTTGTGTTGATTGATGGAGTGAGAAACACTCTTATGATTCAGTGCTGATATGATTTCTATAGTATAGTGGTTTCTTATACATGTTTGAGTAGCATTCATATTGTATGGTTGAGAAGCATGAATAGGCTATTGGAGAGCTTGGATGTGTGGTGACTGGATGGTGCTCAATTTGGGCAATGAAAGACATAAGAGCATATGATTGCTATAGTATACTAGTTTCTTATACATTTTTTAGTAGCATTCATATTGTATGGTTGAGAAGCATGACTAAGCTATTTGAGAGCTTGGATGTGTGGTGATTGATTGGTGGTCAGTTTGGATAGTGAAAGACATAAGAGAATGTGATTGCAGGTTTCAGAGGATCTGAGCATGTGAAGCAAATAAAAACCCTAGTTTCTTAGAAGTGTACGCATGCTGCATTATAGACTGTCCACATACATACACGGGCTATAGTGAGCCAGGGCACGTACACATGTGGGCTACACTACTGACAGGTCGTGTACCTGTGACAGATTGATATCTGTGGAGGATTTTTGCCTCATCTCAGTTGTTGTTGAGGTTGTAAGCTGAGTCTTTCCTATAGAGATGGTTCTCTTGTAGAGTTGTACTTTATTCAGTTGTTGCTGAAAAACCCTAAGGATTGTCGTCTGTAATAAAAAGAAAATTGCACATACATCTTGTGTTCTTTGTGTTCCTTGTGGAGATGATTTATTGATGATATATTGTTGATATATGTTCACATCTAACTGGTTATAAATGAGAAAAACGAGTAATGAGTAAATGGTGAATGCTAACTAATGAGTTTTGTGTAAGAGGAAAGTTTTGAAAAAGAGCCCCACACTTATTCACCCCCCACTCTAAGTGTGGTCGCTGTGTCCAACAAATATATATATATATATATATATATATATATATATATATATAGACTTTGGAACACGTACCTGTAGGATGAGAGAGGGAGAATAAAATGATTTAGTCTTGCATACACCATGTGAGATATGTTTAGTGCTAATACACATTTAGAGGATCAGAGTATGAATAAATCGGTCTAATTTAAGGTTGTATTCCAATTGTTCCTAACCTTTGGCGCTTATTTTTTAACCTTGCAGAAGTCCTTTTTCCATCCACACGATATTTTGTTTATCCGCAACATCAAGTGCTATATATAAGGGCTTCAATTATCGACAACTAGACTATCGTGTTTAACACTTACACAAGAATACAAAATTTTGATATGTTGATATCCGATATCGATGAGAATTGTCGATCTTGAGGGACCTGGGTCAGATCTTCACCACTGATTATTTAAAACTATTGCAAAGGGTTTCTCCTGTAGAAACCATGTAGAACCATTACTGTAAATATGCTATCGATTATATGGGCATTGGTTGTTATAATAATTGTCAACAAATGAAAATTTTCCAATGGTTGGGGCCTGATCCAGAAAAGAGATCTTATTATAGTGACGTCGACACTTAATCATCCTTGTATTTTGATCATGAAGGTATGTGTTGTATATAATTTTACTGACAACCACACTTAATGATCCTTGTAGTTTAATCCAACATTTAGTTTGATTCTTAATGACACTTAATTTTGTACATTGTATGTAAAGGCATTAAATAAATGAACATCGCGTGAGGTATGTTTATTGGTGAACCTCATTTAAAGGAGTAGACTATCAATAACTCGGTCTACTTTGATCATTGGATGTACGAGATTGGAGGGGTTGATCCAATTAAACAACATAGATAATTATACTGATGATAATACTTAATGATGCTCGTAGTTTGATCCAACAGGTATGTGTTGCATTTCTACGCATTCAAGGTAGCACCCTCATAGTTTGATCCATCCTTTTCCCCATTTTTCTTCGTTCTATCTCTTATTTTCTTCAACTCTCTCAAGGCTGGTTTCCTTGTCTTTGATTTTCTTCTGCTTTCTCGATTTTTGGCATGTCGAAGCAAGGAATTATCAGAGTAATTTTGGATTGTTTGTAAAGATAAGGTCATTTATAGATTCCCTCTATGGGTTCATTAGGGGTTTGTGTTTATTGTGGACTAAAATCGAGATGTGATAGATCTGGCTGGGTGTTTTTTATATAGAGACAAGGTATTTATAGATACAAAGACAAGGTATTTATAGATACAAAGACAAGGTATTCAAAAAAATGAGGACGAGGTAAGAAATCCATCACATAGCAATGCACATGCAAGCAAATATTTTTTTTCTTTGGCTATGAATTTATGCTTTCAAGATATTTTTCTTGAACCAAAACCTAATTCCCAATGTCATACACAATACGACAATTATCGGTAGTTGGAAAGCATGCCTTGTGAATATGGAAATGCCATATAAGAAGGGTAAAATAGAGGGTGGCCCATTCTGTTTGTAGTTGATATCAATTATTTTCAATGTAAATATCCAAGTATGGACGTCGCATAGCATGAAAATTTTGAGTCTCTACCCTTCTTGCTTGACCTGTGAAAAATAATTTGATGTGTTTTCATTTGAAACAAATCCATTTCACATTCACTATGAACCATTGATAACAAAACATCACAATGACATATGTAATGTGCACTTTGTCCAATTTCCAATGGATATAAAAAAATCACATATAGTTGAATATCATGTGTCTAGGGAAGTGATAACTACCACAAGTACAAACCATAGCATGTTTCCCCCTAAAACTGTTCTAGAAAGACATCAACATATACATCATTCGCATGATAGCGATAAAATTTCAATGCCAAATAGTAGTTCCATATCTAAGATGGATTATCAATAAACAAACACATGTGCTACTAAAAAGAATACACATTCTTGTTGTAGAATAAAAAAAATGATTCATGAAAATAGCAGATGCATTGACAAATACCCCATTTAGCATGGCATGAAACGACATGTAGATGAATTCCATACATATTCCATCGATCCATCAATTCCTCATAATAAAAGAACAAGAACGACATATCCTACATTGAGATAGACACTTTTATATAAAAAAATTGAACATAACATAGCAAGAGAGACTACACCCACCAAGCATGTCCATCTTAAAAAAAAGATGCGAAGAAAGTGTATCTGAAACAACTTCAAGACACACCTAAGAACACATGTGAAATTTGTGAGCAATTGCATTTTTCAAATAACATTCAATGCTTCACCCAATACCTGGAAGAAGAGTATCTGAGCTTGATAGTAAATGAAAAAAAACTTTGTTCTAAGAATATATATCTTCCTTGCAAAATAGAACTTCAAAATGGGAAGTTTCCACAATTTGCAACACATGACCAAATAAGGCGTAACATTGCATTACAAGTTGTAAGAACACTTTTAGAACTTGAACATAGACTTGTATCACTTAGAATTTCATTCACATAAATTAGGAAATGGGGCTACAAAAGATCATAGATGGACTTGAAGGGTTCAATTATCAGCGTACCTATCCACATGGATGTTGTGAAAAAAGTACTTCCACAATTCATGAATGACACAATGACAATTGCAGTTGCATTGAAAAGATGATTGCAATAGAAGAATTCATATCATACTGGAAAAGTATGTGTAAATGTTGTCACGAGAGAACTAAAAGAATTGTGTTTTAGATCTCTATATAAGGCTAAAACATTTCTATAAATAAATAATGGATTGATGTTATTGAAAAATACAATGGAAAATGAATGGAAGATGTAAATTTTGATTGTGAAAGTAATATGGACACAAAATCGGATAATGAAAGGGCAACTGAAAAATTAATGCATGGATTCATAGAGTCATAATACATTCATTATTTGTATGACAAGATCATTGAACTTGCACATGTTGAAGGGAAACACCCAGTTGGTATTTTCAAGGACATGTATGCAGAAGAAATGAACTTTCCAACACTGTTCTTTGGAGATCAAATCATGTCATTTTAAGGAGATTTAGCCACCACAAAATAACAAAATGGGAATTGCTACATGCTAGTGGTGATTTATCATATCACACAACAAATTTGTTTTTGAAAACAATGTGCATATTAATTGAAAAAGTAATTTCTATCATATGGGTGCACATTTGAAAAGGCCAACTAAGAGGAAGAAATATATTAGCAAAAGATGTAAAGTACAAACCAAACTTAGAAAAAATACTTAAATCTGACATTGGATATATAGAGTTTAAAAACATTCACATTTCTCTTGATTACCCACAAAAAATAAAAAAAAATTGTATTTGCAATGATACAATAGTTGGGGCCACCGAACTTTTTTGTCACATTCACAAGTGTAGAGAATTGGTGGAATGCATTAGTCTCTACATTGACTAAGTTGTATAGGAATATGGGAAAGAGAAATCACACTGAATCTTTGGAAGAAAATGACATTGATTACCTGATATGAAAAGACCCCATCACATGCAATTTTTATTATAGACATAGAGTCAATGTTGTAAAGCAATTGAAATGTCATGATGAAACATTCTTTGGAAACATATAATACTACTACTTTGTAGCTGAGTTCCAAAATAGAGGAAGCAAGCATGAACATGGATTATTATGGATAGAATATTCTCCAATATATGGAATGGATAGTAACTCACTAATTGAAAATTTCTTGGAAAAATACATAACATGTGACAGAGACCATTTGGATCCAAATATTGCCAAGTTGCATAAACATTACCATACAAGAAGCTATAAGAAACAAAGGAATTCACATTGTATATACAACTTCCTTATGCCACCAATGAAGAAGACAATAGTACTTGAGCCAATAACCTTACCATACAATTCACTCTTAACGAGAAGTCAAAGTCCCTATTTTCATCTTTAGAGAAATTTTTTTATGAAACCCTAATAAGATTCAAATAGTTCTTGGTGGAATTCGAGCTAGCAGAAGATGAGTATATCCAACTAATACAATTTACACTAGAACAATCGACAATCTTCCTAAAATGAAAAACTTCACACATTTGGAATAATAGTTTTGCAAAGGACATGATGAATTTATGGAATGCAAATACAGATGCACAATATGTACTCAATGTATATGCTCCAACTTCAAATTTCAATTCATACATGACTAAATTTGACAAATCTATGACAAACGCATTTAAGAGACTACACAAAGAACATGAAAAATGTGAAATTGATACTATGCAAATGATACACAAACTTTGAAATACATTTCTTATCTTCAACAAATGTCCGCTCAACAAGAAGTTCATATAGAACCTTCTCTTCCACTGAATTTATGTTCAAGACAATGCATATTTATAAACACATCTCGAATAGATCAATGCATATTTATCCTTAAGCCACTCTTTCTATTAAAAAAAGAAACTGACAATTTAAAAGATGTGATGTGCCACTGTATTATTGATTACTACATTGAGCACCCACACACTATTAAGAATATTTATCTTGTTGAATTTGTCTCCAAGTACAAGAAAAATGGTACACACATATCAAAAATGAAAAAAAAAAATGTAATACAGTTTGTCAAATACAAAAAACACATTGACATCAAAATTTTGTGTAGAGAGAAACTATTGATATATGTTCCATTTGAAAACAATGAACATACATTGAAATATGACTTACCCGCATGGAAGGATGCTTATGGTTTATACGCAAGTATAATACAAATCAATGAAGATAAATTTACATACAACATCAGCCGAATGTGGGGTGATATTGAAAGTGCAATTGAACAACTGGATAACAACCTTATTGATATTGATGGTGCATTAGCAAAGAGAGAATCGACTAAATTCTATTACGAACACTATGATTTGCAATCATACTTGCAATTCCCACAACAAGAAAAGATGAAGAAATCAATTAACCTAAGTTTCTAATTGACAGACCAACCATTTATCCTAAAAAATGAAGAATATTATAGGTTTCAAATAATGCTAAATAGAGAACAACAAAAAATTGCCAAATACATTGCTCTAAAGAAATCAATTGGCATGTACATCCCATTGTACCTATTTCTCACAGGTGGAGAAGGAACATGAAAGACATTTACATAAAAAATAATATTTCAAATGCTTATACAAATATATGATGCAAAAAATACAACTGACCCTTCGAAACCAAAGGGATATATACTAGAATACATAAGCAAAGCTACTTAGAATGCAGGTGAGGAAAAAATCCATTCTTCATTGGTAATGCCTTTCAACAAGTGTCATTTCCTTCCACTTAACAAGGAAATGCTAGAAACCTTGTCAAATATTTATCAAGAACTACAGATTGTCTTCATCGATGAAGCTTCTTTGATTGGAAGTTGATTTCTATTCTCCATTGACAATCAACTACAAATCATAAAAGATGGGTAGATAAAATAATTTGGGAACATAGATATGGTATTTTGCGGTGACCTTTATCAATCAAAACCCATATAATATTCCATCATAATCAAACAACCTACCATGAACATGCAACGAATAACATATGACTTCTAGAAATATAATGTCAAGTGCTATGAATTGCATATGACAATGCACCAAACAAATGGAAAGTTTATTGCAATTATCAATAGGATGCGCACAAATAGCCAAACAATTAATGATTTGGCATATATCAATATGAAAATTTTTGCATTTGTCTTGCCCCAAGTGACCCAACATTCCCTTACATATTCTACAAAAACAAATATGTTGCAATGAATAACAAATATATGTTGTCGCTAATGCTTGGAAATGAAATTTTAATCAATCCAATTGATGAGGAGGAAGAAAACCATGGAAATGTGCCATATCATCAACAAACTATAGTGTTTCCTTCCTGACTTTTCATAAAATTAAATATTCTTGTCAAAATATATGCATGCAACTACGATTCACCAGATGGTCTAGTCAATGGTGTAGATGGAATAATCAAATCCTACACGAAAACAAAAAAATTCCGTGTTCTATGGCTCAAGTTCTATGATCCACATATTTGTCATCACTAATCTAACATAATATCTTATTTATATAGAATAAACATTTCCCAATACTGGATACCCA
The DNA here is from genome assembly GCA_009831015.1 of Picea engelmannii. Taxonomy (NCBI): domain Eukaryota; kingdom Viridiplantae; phylum Streptophyta; class Pinopsida; order Pinales; family Pinaceae; genus Picea; species Picea engelmannii. The sequence continues at coordinate 411,976 of ML799140.1, forward strand.
TATTGTGCATAGCAATACCAATATCATCGACAACAAAGATATGTCACTTACAAATATGAAAACAATTCCCAACTTGCATGTGCACACACAATACATAGGTAACAAGGTTTAAAAATTGACTATATTTCATTTGACCATACTAGGATACAAATGCATGGACTAGTATATACAACCTTATCCCATGTAAGAAACATAGAATCTTTGTATCTTATAAATTCCCTCACAATGGATAACTAAGGTGAAACTGAAAACAGATACTAAGATGTAGTGCTTGCAAAGTACTGCAAAATGGAGCCTAGAATATGATTTTCAGTCCATACAAGAAAACTCATCCATCTCAATTTTTTCGCTAAAAATGCATAGTTTACATGCACATATGAATGAGATACTCAATTCCTATGACACAATGAAATATAACATTTTGTGCTTGCAAGAAACGCACATGACACTATCCATGCAAAATGAAGAATTTGCAAATTTCAATTGCATATCAAATTGCAATAAACATGGTGTGATGATACTGGTAAAAATACATTTAACAATACTATAACACATGCACTTCGAACCAAGAATCAACACTTAAAAAGAAAATAGGAAAAAAACAAACATGGAAGGAAAAAAAAGCGCGCATATTCCTAACCTTATCTGTATTTTATTAATTTGCATTTCATTTCTCATTTCTTAATATTGTATGTTTCATGTTCTTCTCACCAAATAATTTATTTCCTTTTCCACTACATTTTGTGCACTATGTTGACATTATAAGAAGCAGAACAATTGAAGGAGAAGAAGAAATTATAAGCAACAGAGAAGAAGAAAAAAATATAAGCGATAGAGAGGAAGAAGAAACTCGGGAAGAATCTTCAAAGATAAGTTGTGCTCATAACAAAAACCCAACCAATATCTTCTTCGTAATAAATTATATACATATATGGTAATCTACATTCATGATGCATGGAAATATATAGTCACGATGCATACACATTGAATGGTCAAAGGGTGCATGCGTCCCTCTTACTATTTTCTTCCTTCTTCCTTCTTGTTGTATTCTTCCTATAAATTATATACATATATGGAGAGGCATATAATAACCCAATCGATACATACTTTCCAAAAAATTATATACAGATATGGTAATATATATTCATCATGCATCGTATTCTATATCCACAATGTATATGCAAACCAAATATACCATGTTCTTTTAGTATTATTTATTATAACTTCTATGTATTTTGTCCTGTATAGGTGATTTGTCTACCATATCTTTCTTGTAGGTGCTTCCATGTCAAACATGTTACCATGTTATACTATTGCTTTCTCTATAACTCTTTAGTGTCAAACAATTTTTTGTGCTTTAGTATCACTTCTTCTATCATATATGTCTTGTTATGTCTTAAACTTTCTTTTCATTTTAGCAACACCATCTTGTCCATATACTTATCACTTATACACTAGTATATATTATATAATATGCTATACACTCTTACATATTGCATAGTTAATGTCCATAGTCGATGTTTGAATGTTTGAAATGGGATAAGTTGGATAAGGCAGGGAAGCATTGGCACCCAAGCATCACAAACATCACATCAACAACAATCACAAAGGTAAATATTAATAAATTATCTTCCTTTCAACATTCATAGGCTATATATCTTTTACACATGAAAAACATAGAACAACAACTACTAATTCCATTTACAAATTACTATGTTCCGTTTAAATGAAAAACCAATAACTACAATTGATTCAGCCACCATTGTGAATTCAAGTGAAGCTACAATAGATACAAGTGAAGTAACCAACACTATGCAATGGGAACAAATTGAAAGGTATGTCTATAAAAATGTAAACTGTAAATTTATGCAAAAAAATAAATAGAAGTTGTTCTTCATATCACTTATTTTTTATATTCCCTTTTACCAGCACATGTTTGCGACTCCAAATATTGTATCAATAGAGGACTTGAATAGTCGCAGAACTGGAGAAGTGTTCATTGAAGATGTAATGGTTGTTTACAAGACATATTTGGACAAATAAAATAGATCACATGGAATTTTATGTGCTGATATGATGGATGGACACAACATGATCATAGTTAAATTGTCTGTTCCTGCACACTTCCTACAAAGACATGGGGAAAATATTTTACCTAGAATTGGAATATCTATTTCAAATTTAGAAATTCTACCAAAAAATAACTATAACCGTGGTGATTGTGACCATATCATATCATTATATGAATTCAGTCTTGTAGAAACATTGTCTCTGATTTGTAAAGAATACAATTTCATCCACGATAGTACAATTAAATGATTCATAGAAAATACATACCTGTACCTAGTTGGAACCATTGGAGCTACCATCACCCTTGATAGAAAATTCAGGTTGCAACACACATTACACATAAAGGAGGATGACAAAGACGATGACAAGGAAACAATATGACTTCCAATGTTCATTCCTATAACTTTTACATGCTAATATATATATTAAATTCAGTGAAATAACAATTATAATATTCCATGTGACAACTTCAATTGTTCAAAACATACGAACATTTATTTAGTTCAACGGAACAACAATTGGAAATGGGAAAGTTCCCCATGATGTTTTTTACAAATATAAGGAACATGAGAGATGCAAAAGAGAAGGTCTTCTGCACAACACAATAAACATTTATAACATAACTCAGAACATAAGCAGTAGAGGATTTAAAAAAACTAACTAGTTCAACAAATGTTGTAAGTATACATGTACAAATTCTTTTACAAACTTCATACGCAACATTATCTAAACTTGTATACATGTATATATATTGTTTAGCTAATTCCCTTCTATAATGTATATACAGGATGAAGGTGCACTGATAGTAGCAAATGCATATTCAACACAATTCAAGCATGTTTGTACATTTTGCAACTCTCTTACAGGGGCATATGCACTGATAAAAGATGTAATTATCGATTGTATTAAATGTAATCAAAGATTCCATTTCACATATAAACACTTCCTCAATGCTCTTATCTGCACCATTGAAAACAGTGTTGTACAATGCATTATCAAAGAGCCTCTTATGCATGATATACTCCCTAGCATAATAGACCTACCATATAATATATATATATACACAACTAACCAACCACTATCTACATGCTACGTGACCTTTGAGTTCATAGTAGATTCACATTGGATGAAGAGAATGTAGTGTTACATTTCGGATTAAAAAAAAAGGTATTACGAAAACTTGAAGACTAATTTTACTTATTAAATTAACTGACTGGTTTTACTTATTCATAAGTGCAATGGAAATGCTCATAGCTTATCTTTGACCTTACATGATTTATTTTTTGTGAAATGAACATATATGGAAAAAAATCCAATTTAATTCAAGCTTTTCTCTGCAACAATTCAAGAACAATGTGTAGCATAGAAATAACTAATTACAATCATGTTTCTGTAACAATTGAAGAACAATGTGTAGCGTAGAAATAGCCAGTTGAAACTTTTGTTTATTTTATTGAAGTGTGGAAACATTCCCTGTACCACAACCCAAATAGCATAATGGGGCTTGTGGGTTATTAATTCATTCCAGTCATAAAAAAAATAAAAAATGCACTCTCTACATTGTGCATGTTATCTAAGTGTTGTCCTTAACTGTAAGTTATCTTACTATAGAGGCATATCTGTATGATAGAATTTTGGCCCATATCAATAATCTCATTTTTCTTTGTTTCTTTCTTTCAATGACATTTTTATAAAGGTTGATTCAGAAATATTATGCCATGTCTTGTTTCACAATGTGAATGTTTGTTTTGATTTAGGTTCTCTAATATCCATATAATTTTGTTGGAAAATCATAAGTGATTTTGTCAGATACTTTTTTTTATTTTGGATACTTAGGAATTTTATGTCTTATTTTGTAGTTCAGAAAAAAAAAATCTAGCCTAACATGTTTCTGTCATTTTAAATCATGTGTTCTTTCATTTATTTATTTCTAGGCTTAGGTGATTTATTTTGATTTTTAATATTTTTTTCTATATCTTTCATATGACCATTAAAAGGATAGTCATGTCAAACAAATATGATACCATAATTTTCTGTAGAAATGTATAGTTTTTTCTGGTGATACTTCATTGTCTAACTGATCTACTTTTTTAATGGAAAAATCATACAACCATTTACCAATCCTTTTACAAATTTTCATAGATATGGCCCCAGATCTTCTTCACAATGTATTCAATAGGTTGGATATTTTTTGGATCCAAAGCACATAAACAAATGTTTTTTTTGTCCATCCTTTGTCGCAAAATTTGATTTTCCAAAAACTAGTGACATATGTGGATTTATCATTTGATAGTGTTGACTTATGAAATTAGTGTTCAGTTAAATCAATCTTTAAAAACTCTATATCCCATTTGATACAATCCAAGAAGATTTCTATATGACGTGAGGAATCTATGCATAGGGAACTTTTGTGTATACTGGTCACATTGTTGAATATTTAATAAGCTATGCAAATCGATTTTTTTTCCATTTCTCTTCCTCGCTATGATATTTAAAGATTTGAGGATACATATTTAATATTCGAATAAATCATTGGTTTTGATATTTTTCAGTGTAATATCCCCAATTTATCTAGGTTGGTATATTATAATCTTCTATGCAATTATGTTGTTTTTGGTTTTCATTTTTCCACACATATTTTTCATTCATTCTATTAAAAGAAATTCTATCCAACATATTGCAGGCAATATAGATACACATGGATAGAAAAAATCATCGAGTATTTTATAATAGGTGAAGATATGAATGCCACGATGACAAATATCTAGTGGTTTCTACAACAACTGCAAATGTGTAATTATTTTTAAATTAACGTTTAATATTGTTAAAAATCAAGAATTTTTGGATGATTTTGAGAATGTTTCTAATTCAGTGATTCTAAAAGCCTAAATTATAGCATGTTTGTCACCGAGTGTTTGAGTTTGAGTTTTATTTTGTTAGAAAATTTCTTTGTGTCTAGGTTTAATTTTTTTTTTTCATATTGAAACTTCTTATTGTTTATTTTCTATGTTTCTGAGATTTAGTAGGCCATTTGGAGAATCATTTTGTTTAGTGATTATGAAATCTTAAATTATGGCATGTTTCACACTGGGTGTTTGGGTTTGATTTTTTTATTTTTTCATATTTTTGTTTGAAAATTTATTGGTATTTGGGTTTGATTTCTTTTGCATGTTGAAACTTATTAGGGTTTTAACTTTTTATTTTTCATAATTGGGAGTAGATCAAGAGAGTCAAACCTGTGACCTCCCCAACTTTGGGGGAAAGATGTCACATCTTGCTTATGACTAGGATAATCCTAGAGACTCCAAAACTCCTTATTTAGGTTTACAATTTTTTTTATATTAAAATTTATTATATTTTAATTTCTTGTTCATATGGATTAATTTACATTTTTGGGAAACGTTTTAAATTAAGTGGTTTAGACCTCTTTATATTCATATCCTTGATATCATTCCTAGGTATTATTTTGTGTCATTTATGGATTAATTTTGACATATTAAATCATGTCCTATACTAACTTGTAATGTAGGTATTTGGATTAGGCACTAGTACATATTGTAAAAATTCCGACCTTCTATTTGTGGCGTTATGGACAAAATTGGCTATACTGTCGAAAAATAGAGCATTTTTTTTTCCATATTCCTCGATAACGTTGCTATTGCCATGTTGACGTCTCTCTTGCCACGTTGACGTCTCTCTTGACACGTTGTCGTCTCTCTTGCCACATTGTCATCTCTCTTGCCACGTTTTCCACATAGTCATCTATGTTCCCACATTTGTGACATAGGCATCTCTCTTGCCACATTTGTGAAGATAGTTGTCGCAATTGCGACGTTGTGGAAACTAGGTTTTCCCCCTCCAACGGTCACCTAGTATTTTGACCAAGTCAACTTTGATTTGGTCAATGATCGTCGGAATTGCGACATTATAAAATCTATAAATATGTTGCATTTTACAGATGTTGCGACAAGTTTTCTATAATAACGACACTTCAAAAATGGTTTGCGGGTCTTCTCGGCTAGAGTACAACTATTAAAAGACATTGTACTAGGGATCTTCTTGTTTCGTTTTAATTTTCTGATCGGTAAAATTTTAAAGGAAACAACTATTAAAAGACATTGTACTAGGGCTAGAGTACATGATGGGAAACAATGACATGTGAATGGGGCCAACGTTGAATTTTTTTCAAAATGTTTCTGTATGACATCATACATCCTTGAGTCTTGAAACCCTCCCATACTGTCAAGGCATGTGTCTAGCATAACCATGTCAAAAATCGATGCATACATGCACACATTGAAGAAATTTCAACGTTGGCCCCATTCATTGCTCACTATGAGGGGTCGGTGCATGACATTTTTGGTGGTTGAATTGGAAGTTCCATGAAATTTCAAGAGAGTTCCAACAAAGATTCTACATATAGAAACAACGACATTTGACAATGAGATGCCCATTATGAACATTGTTGAAAACATGGATGATCTCAACGATTATGTGGTCAGGACATCATACATCCTTGAGTCTTGAAACCCTCCCATACTGTCAAGGCATGTGTCTAGTCTAACCATGTCAAATTTCAATGCATACAAGCACATATTGAAGAAATTTCAACGTTGGCCCCATTCACTAGTGCTCACTATGCGAGGTCGGTGCATGACATTTGTGGTGGTTGAATTGGAAGTTCCATGAAATTTCAAGACAGTTCCAACAAATATTCTACAGATGGAAACAACGACATTTGAAAAATATGAGATGCCCCATTATGAACGTTCTTGCAAACATGGACGATCTCAAATATTATGTGGCCGGGACATCAAACATCCTTGAGAATTGAAACCCTCCCATACCGTCAAGGCATGTGTCTCGTCTAACCATGTCAAATTTCGATGCATACAAGCACATATTGAAGAAATTTCAACATTGGCCCCATTCACTAGTGCTCACTATGTGGGGTCGGTGCATGACATTTGTGGTGGTTGAATTGGAATTCCATGACATTTCAAGAGAGTTCCAACAAATATTATATGGATGGAAAAAACAACATTTGACAAATTAATATGGGGCACCCCATTATGAATGTTGTTGCAAACATGGACGATCTAAAAGATTATGTGGTCGGGACATCAAACATCCTTGAGTCTTGAAACCCTCCCATACCGTCAAGGCATGTGTCTAGTCTAACCATGTCAAATTTTGATGCATACAAGCACATATTGAAGAAATTTCAACGTTGGCCCCATTCACTAGTGCTCACATGGACGATCATGTAATAAATATGACATCTATAACTAAGTATGGGGAAGGATGACTTCTATATAACTATAATATGGGGAGGGTTTCTTGACTTCTATACTTGATTGTTTGGGGAAGGTTGTGTTTCTCTTTATGTTCATATATTTGAAGAGAGGATTAAAGCATTGAGAGTATTCATGACATTCTCGGGATAACTTTTGAAATACAAATAAAGGGGGATAGATGTCTAGCCACATGTATTCTTCTTCATATATTCATGTTGCATTGACACAACTGATCTAGAAATATAGCGATAGTACATTTTGTTTTATTTGTCATTGATTTGACCCTAGTAAGTGGGGAATTATCCCCTGTCACAACTACCATTTCAATAATTTGATATCTTCATAAAAAAACCATGTAGAGATTTTACATCTATGTATGTGAAAACTGAGGAAACCTGCATTGAAACCAATCAACCATCCATAACCATTCTAACCATAAACACCTTAGAAGTCAAAAGGATGTTTCTTAATATAGAAACCCAACAAAAATCATAGAGAAAATTCACTAATCTAGGTTGTATCTTGCATAATCAATTTTGGGATATAAGTAGTAATAGTGAAATGGTAGAAAACTATGTGAATGTTAATTGGTGCAGTTAATTAACAAAAC
>ML799140.1:420002-436481 GCA_009831015.1 Picea engelmannii
AAAATTCACTAATCTAGGTTGTATCTTGCATAATCAATTTTGGGATATAAGTAGTAATAGTGAAATGGTAGAAAACTATGTGAATGTTAATTGGTGCAGTTAATTAACAAAACCAACAAATTAGTATGGTAATAAGACATTATGGATCAAATCAAAGAGAATGGTTTTTTGATAATTGAAATCATTGGATTGATAGTAGAGAGGGTGATGAGAAATTGAGGTTTATGAAACTAGTCCACTAATTGGAGGAAAAATATATGCTCCAAGTCAACAACTACAATATAATTGTAATTACATAGAGGAGGCTTAAATGTAATAAAATTAATGGTGTTTTTCGTATAACTATGGGTGATATAACATAAGCCCTATTCTAATAAAGTAACAACAATTGGAACCTACAAATAAGAATGGGTAATTTCTACCATTAAAATATCCCTCCAATACTACTTAGACTAAGGACTAAACATAATATGGAATCATTAATTTAACCAGAAACCCAAATTGAAGGCATTGGTTGTGCTCTACATTACTAGAATCAATTATTTTAGATGAAAAAGACTAAATCACTAACCCATTATTTTCTATGTGCGGGCCCTAATAAGACAATGGTTGGAAGACTTGACACCCCCAAATCTCTTCAAAATGCTTCTATTTTAGGTGTTTATATTGATGAGAGTATAAACTATGAATAAATCACTCACCTAGTTAATCTAGACGGTGAAATTGTGACCATTAAACCCCTGAATCAAAGATATCGAGGTGAATTTTGAGCTCTATTAGGAGATCATTTGGACAATGTCTTGAACCAAGCTAGCTATTGTATTAAGTCATGATTACTAAATAAGCAAAAATTCACAAGGACTACCATATATTCATTTATCATGGATATTTAAATATGATTATTTAAATATTCACACACCAAGTTTTTGACTAATATCCCTAAAATGAAACCACCGATATTGTTATTAAATGGTTAAGAGACCACAAAGGCTTTCATTAAATGATTAATATACCATGAAGACTATTTCATTAAATGATCAAGAATCCATTTTTTCTTCGTTTCTTAGGGCTACTACTTCCTACACCATTCAATTATTTTGAAAACACCCCTTTGGTTAATGACATGACACAAGTAAGGGTTGGGCCTCATTATAAGGTTGTTGGTTGTGACATTAAAATTATCAAATAAACTAATTATACCAAAGGGTTCAATGTCAAGTTTGGAAACCGTTCTAAAACACAAGATTGATGGCCCACTATAGTTTACCTATTTGATTCTAAGAGCATTTTCCAAAAGGGATCAATGGTCCACCATTTTTTTACTCTTTTCTTCTCATATAATTTCCAATTGTTTTCCTATTTTCCTCACTTCATCATAATTTAATTTAGATGTTCCATTTCTTGTTGAAGCTGCTCAATTTAGTTTGTAGAAAACTTGATCAATTGTAAGCGATTCAATTGGTTTGACCGACTTGAGTTGAAAGTTCAGGAAAATAACATTTTGAAGCCTCCATAGATATGAGTTTCCCTTCTATGGTCTAGTTTAAATTATACACAACTGAGAGTCCCATCCCTCCTTAATGCTATTTTGTTCTCCATCTTGATAGTGAATAATTAATGCTTGTGAAGCACGATCTCTTATGCAAATATAGAGAATTAATGTTCTTTGTGAGCTTATTTTGTTTAGATAAGACACATGATAATTAATGGCACTATTATCCTTCTCCTCCTAGTCCTCCAACTCAATCATGCTCAGAAGAATCTTCAACAAGAGTGCATCACATTTTTCTCTAATTCCTTCTCTCAAAACTCCAATTTATTTTATATCTTTCTTGCTTTGCTTGATAGAGTAAAGATCCCATTTTCTTGTTGTGTATCACCAATATACCAATCTACTAGCGGGGGAGTAATTAATACTCACCTTAAAAAAATTCCATCAATAGATACCATCGTTGAACATTCCCAGAGTTCAACTTCTTAGAGATGGATCTCATGTCTAGAACACAACTAAGAAAGCCAAACACTTATTCTTGCACATTGTTTATGGGAAACTAGGGATGGCAACTTTTCCTATTTATAGAAAGATTCTTATAAGAAAATGACCTCTTTAGTTATAACATGAGCTTAGTATCAATACATCCAACCCTACCTTTCATCGTCAAAGGAAATCTCTAGAGGCTTGTCCAGTTTGGGTCCCTCGTGAACTAGTTGATATGATTTGGTCAAAATTACAATTCCATCTTCTCCCTTATCAAACATGACCAAATATACTTTAGTGGGGCACACAAGGACTCGAAAAATTCTTCATAAGTTAGGCATATCAATAACTTATGAATAATTTGGTTCATGTGACGCCTAATGGAATTTGGATACATGTTTGGAATCATGATATTTGACCTTAAATATCATTGTTTCTATAATAGTTGACTTGGAAACAAAATCTTACTTGAGATAACATTGATAATTAAGACTTCTTCAGTCCCTCATAATGATGTATGTGTAGGGATAATGAAAAGACTTGCCATTTTTTCTTTTTTTCTATCACTATGCTTCCTACCTTTGGGGCCTGGTCTTCTTTGGAACACATAACAATATTTCTAGACAACAAAAAGCCACAACCTTCCTTCATCATTAGCATTAGCATATCTTCACCTTATATATTGGGGCACAATTGTGGAATATTATCCTCAACTTTGTTACTTGGCATAAATGGTTGGAAGACAATAATTGTATTTTTGATGAAACATCAATATGGTTCAATGTACCTGAAAAAAAAACATATGCAATGTCTTGGAGACAATCTTATCTCACCCCTGGAGTAAGGAGGACCTATAACGTTTTCTCTCGGGATTTGGAATTTTTTTTTTTTGGATATGACCTGAATTGGACCCTCACCAAAATATCTTTGTAAAGTTTGTAACAAACATTTAATTCTTTTTTTTTTTTGCAAAGTTGAGGAAATGTCCAAAATTTACCTGGAAGTTGAAATGAACCATTGTGATGGTTGGCCTTCCAAGGAAACATATTAAAAATGAAATTTGTGAAGAAGAATGACAATCAATAGAGAGGAGAGATGACAAATCAAGAAGGGTAGTAGAAAAGATGAGAGCTCAAGGAAACAATATGCTTGATGATCAGAGGAGAATAAGACATTGAGTTTGTCCCATGATGAGAGAAGATTGTTGTTGAGCCATGGCCATTTGAAAATTTTCTTCTAGAGAATAACAATACACTAGATCTGTGTATAGCTCACCCTTTTGTAATCAATTTCTCGGTTAATAAACTCCACAATCAATTTGGTTTCCACGGTAAATATTTGTTGTTATGGTGTGTTTAAATGCTTTGTGTGTTATTGAGCACTTTATTCTATGGTGGTTCTATTTGTTATTTTGGTTGCATCATGTAACATAGTGATGTGAATGCAGAATAACGCTCACTTCTAAAATCATGCTTGAACACTTGCATATATTTGTGTTTGCAAATGAGCAGAGTGTGGTTGAATGCATACTGATTTGTAGCAGCTTGGATGCTAGGAATGAATTTTGTTTGAACAAGGTTGAAGTTTTGTGTAATAACTTGCAAATTGCAGAGGTCATTATTCCTTTCGAGTTTTGAATCTCACTTGTACCTGGCAAGAATTTTTTTTAGTGCTATGAATGCCACTTCAAAAAATAGAGTGCATTATTTAATTTAATTGTAGAAACTGCAGAGTTTTAATTGTTGTGTCAACTCAATCAAATGCAGTGCTTGATAATCTTCTACAACATGCACATATATATGAATGGGTGATGTGTTGGAATTAAAATGCATTGAAATATCTCTAGCATAGTTGTAGTGTGTAGTTTGAAATCAACATTAGAGCAAGTAAATAGAAGCCTTGAGCCCAAATTTGAATAGGGGTACCCATTCAAGCACAAAGAGAAAAAATTATTTCCATAGAGGATCTATGTAGACAAAATGGAAGGCCACAGTCCTAGTGTTTACAAATCAAGATGTTGTTTTTTTTTTTTTTTTTTCCATCTTCATGGAGGGAATTTTCCTATTTTGTCTCCCTCAATGATCGGTCCATCTTTGCCTACCCTTTTCCACAAGCTTAAATTTGATGGTGCTTCGAAAGGAAACTCAAGTCATGGAGAGATTAGAGGTGTCCTATGGGATGAAATTGGATAGGCATGTGCATGTCTCAAGAAATATTGGGTCAATTACATCCAACATGTCTGCAATCATGGCTTGTCTACAAGGGCTCAAACATGCTCACGATCTCAATATTTGACACTTGGCGATAATGAATGATTCCCAATTGATTATTCGAATGTTCTAGTAAGATCATTAGGTTAGGGGATCGGTTGAGTTGCTAACTAATTGGTGATCTCTCATGCCCCCTTCGAGCTATTATGGCCCTATTGCATAACTTCCAATGTGCCTAATTCCACCACCTTTCATGGTCTAATAATGTTGTTGTAGATATCTTAGCAAGTAAAGGTGCAATTTTTCCACGAGGACATCAAACATTGTGGATCACAAGGCAATCTCAACCATTTCCTGAGTTATTTATGGATCATGGGATGTCTAAGGGGAATAATAAACACTTTTATTCATGATTTTGTTGAGTTTAGAACATAAATATCTTAGTTCAACACCCTCTTGTACATGTTGTGTATGGACCAACATCATTCCATCATCTTCATTTTTCGGGGATGAAAACTTTTTCACCACTTATGATCATAGTAGGGAAGGGAACAAGACTGATTATTAGAGGCAGTCTCAACACTACACATATTGTATGCTCTTACAGCAAGTAACATCCATCAATTAATGTCCATTCTATTCAAGGACTTGGTTTTATGTTCGGCATATGATGGTGGCAATGTCCCCACCGTTTTATTTTCCAATATATTTTTTGTTGTCTTGTGGCATTCTCCTAAATTCTTTAGTTAAATTTGTTTTCCAATTAAAACTTTATACTTAAGTGGCACAATTAAAGCTTAATTATTTATTCTATTTTATAATTAATATAACTCCAAAATTTTTATCTACTTACCCTTAAAAAATAGAAAACAAAACTTAAACAAGACATATGAAATTTATTAATCATAAATATTTTATCTTTACAACCTCACCATTAAAAACTAACCTAATAATTTCTTGTATTGTTGAGTTTAAATATACACTTTGTTAATATAAAGATTTAAGTTATAATAACAATAATTTAATTTTAAAGAACAATATAATTAAATACAATGACTTACTAAATAATTTTGTTTGTGGAACAATAAATCTTCTTCACAAACTTATATGTATAACTTAAATAAATTAAAAATTAAAAACTAAAAATTTGAATTTAAAAAAATATAAACATAATCATTCTTAATTATTAAACTTATATATTTTAAATATTTTTTTCCCAAATTATAATTATAATTATCTATTAAGTATGAAAGGTTTTATAATTTTTTGTATTTTTTATCCATATCTACAATGTCCAAAGCCTTTATCCATATTCACAATTTTTCTTAAAGTTTTTACATGTGTATAATTTCATTTTACATTTTAACTTCAAATTTTAACATAAACATCAATCATTAAACCAAATTCCATTATAATTTTAACTTCAAATTTTAACATAAACATCAATCATTAAACCAAATTCCATTATACTATAAAATATTATCTAATGAGAAATTATTTAATTCCCTAATCTCTTTTATTAAGGAATTATGTAAATTGGATTGTGCATCGTCAGATCTCACACTCTAGATAACATTAAATGTTATGTAGGTTCTGTAGCCTGGTGTTTATTTCTCCCTCAGAGTTTTATCACAAACATCAAGGTTCTATCTTCCTCATTCAAAGAAAATAAAGTGGGCAACCTACTGCTTACAAGAGAAAATTGCTCCACGAAGAATACAAGCAGAGAGAGGGGATGCTAAGTCAACGGGCATACGATCTTGAAAGGGTTACCCCATTACAGTTATATTATAGAGATACATTTTGAGGGATGGATAAAAAAATTATATGTAGGGTGATGGGATTTGGATTTAGTGAAATGGAAAAATACGCAGCGAAAATTGAAGCGAAAAAAATGAGTATTGGGTCTCAAAGATTCAACGATTCTCAGCATAAACCTCAGTCCAAAAATCCCCAAACCCAAAAACACAACGAGAGGATGAATCTGTAAAAAAAAAAGGCACTAGCCCAACAGAGTATGAAAAAACAATCACAAGGAAGCCAGAGTGGAGCACTGGTCAAATTTTTCTCAGAATCTATAGGGCTTTCCAAGAGAGACAAACGCAGAAAACAGGGAGAATGGAAAGAATCCATGAGAATATTGGAGATCCATTATGATAAACCTAATTCATAGGGGAAAAAAAACAAGCATATGATGAAAATACAATCACAAGGAAGCCAGAGTGAGTCATAGATCAAAATGGGCTCAGAATCTGAAGGGTTTTCCGAGATATCCAATTGCAGAGAATAGGTAGGATGGGATGAAGTCATGAGAATGTTGGAGGCCCTTTAGAAGGGACACATTACATTATCCAAAGAGAAAATAACAGTTATGAATGTTTTTTCAAGAGGGGAATATGTCTTTCTTACATGCTCTGCAGGCATAGGTAAGAGCTATCTTATTGATTTTGTAGTAAAAATATTGAAGGAATTGCATGGTCCATGCTCTATCTTTGTAACAGACTCAATATCGATTGTAGCATGCCATTTGAATGGCATGACTCTACATTCCTTTGCTGGAGCTCCACTTTGTGCTGTGACTCAGGAACAATTGTTGAGAATAATTCAAACAAGCCAAGAACAAGCCAATAAACCATTCAAACAAGCCAAGAACAAATCCTATGCAAACAAACAAGCCAAGAACATGTCATTAATTCAATGTTGAGTTTGAGCAGTTCCACCATTTTCCATTGATTAAAAATAGGTCTGGTGTTATTATTTGTACCTGGGGAAGTTTTTCATATTTGATAGAATGTAAGTTCTTAGCTATACATTGCTCAATAATGCATTTACATGAGATAGGGTACTATTTGAAAAATCTATATGACTCCTTAGGATGTGGTGCATCCATTATTAAAAAACTCATAGAGTTTGTTTTTTTCCGAGAAAATGTGCATGTGAATGAATTGATCATTTACTAATTAAATCATTTTTTAATTCATTTTCCTCCTATCCCAAGGTCCCAAAGGTCCTTACATGTGTGCTAAATCACCTTGATTTTGATTTTGAGTTAGCAAAAGTCAGGGATAAAATGTAAATTGATTCTTATTAGGTACCCACATTCTCATTAAGATTTGGAAATACTTGCAACATCAAAATATATCACAAATAGAACTACTAGCCACTAGAAAAAATAAATATATCTCTAGGCTAGTGATGGAACCATTTGAGTTATTTTCCTTCAAGAAAATTTGGAAACAACATCTTCAATCATGAAATCTACACGAGCTAATGCAAATAAATAAACATTTTTCATAGGGTCTTGGCCCCTTGGCCTACTATAGTTGGGTAAATGACACAAAGGAAACAACTCCATTAAATAAACTATTAGTTTAAATGAACATGTGATTATGAATATGTCACATCTTCATTATCTATGGTATTAGCTTACTTTTTGTATTGGGTTTGAACATACATAATATACCTAAGTTGTTATGCTTATCAAGTACGATACTAATATTCCTACTACGTGCTTAGTCATTCACTAAAAAAAAGCCCATATTAGTGTAACTTATTGATATAGCTCATCCCATCTTATGAATCCTAACTTGTAAGCAAGTACCTATTCTTTCCATGTAATTAGTCACCATATCGAATAGAGACCGTATTCATAGTATAAGGTAAGTAAGTAAGAACCAATGTGAATGAAATCTTGAGCTTAGTCATATTAAAGTTGAACAAGAGCTAAATGGGCTTGATAAGTTGTTGTACTCATATCCACCTAGTTAAATAGGGATATACAAGTAATAGTTAACCCCTATGATACTAGTGTTAGCATGATAGAGCCCAATATTGTTCCATATAAAAGAAGGTGTACATAATAAATACTATTCTAGTGTTCCTGGTTTGATCACTATACTTGATTTGACCATATACTCTTGACAACATTTGTCTCTAAGATGAGCTTACTCTATGATACTAGCTTACATGGAATCAAGACTACAAGCTATTGATATGAGCGCATTCTGCTATATTAGTCTAAAGTAGTCAGACTTAATTTATGTAATATGAGTTCTTACCATTGAATCTGATTGAATATAAGAGTTAATATGAGTCTATACTTGTCACTATGATAGCAGTATCTCCATAGCATATTGGTGTTAATTATACCAAATACACGGATTTTATTGAGTTAGATCTATGAGCTTATAGTATTGAATACGAGGAATAACACAAAGTAATGATGATTATTGATATAACATTGATTAGGGGAAAGAGTATTGTTTCAATCCTTATAATAGCTAAGAGTTAAGCTAGTACCTTCTTAGTACTATCATATTATGTAAATACCATGGATGTAATACTAGTACTAATAGTAATAATGATTATAGAACTGGTAGGATAAGTAGAGTATACATCATAACATTGTGATATTGATATAAAAGCTTCACCTAGAACTAAGACCATTGAATTGCTTGTACTAAGAGCTTGAATAGTATTAATACCATAACTATTGAATCATCTAAGCTGCTTTGTATAAGAACAGAGTGTTCTGCTTATGTTCTAATCACGATAGCTCATATGTTATGAATAAACAGGACCTTGTTACGAGATTAGTACCATTTATTGACCTTTTATGAATAAGCAAGAGCCTAATAAAACAATATATGAATACTAATATTAAACATATATGAGTTTGCTTCACAGGGACTAGGTAAAATTGATACTTTTTGCAAGATACGTTTTTATAGTTCTTTGTTCTTGTCTAGGAAAGTTCTCTGATACTTTTTGCAAGATTCATAATATGAAAAATGAACAATAATAAAGAAGTAACAATTGTGATAGTTAACAAGACATGAATAATAGTAAATGAACACGTGAAATGGAAAATCTGATATTGATATTGGAATTTATAGCAATGTTCACAATGCTACTTCGAGGGGACAACCTTGAAAAGAGTAGAGCTCCAATACAATGTAAAATACTTCATGCCTTTTACATAGCTCTTTACCTCTATAAATAGCTTCTAGAAAACCCTAACCATAACCAATAGTGCCCCCTACATTAATCATTGAGCCATATTACATTATTGAATGTCAACTACCTAGTGGGTCTTATTTAATGAGGACATGTTACATTATTGAGTTAACAAACCAACTACCTAGTTTAAATGAGGATGGCCACCTTACATTAACATAAGTACCAGTAACTAGAGGAGTTAGGGTGGGACCCTAAAAATATTGATGATTTGATTGATTCCATTCTACATTGTGGAGTTTAAGTGAACTTGACCAGTACACTTTGGGAGGCATGATTAGGGTTAGATGCTACAAAGGGAACAATGGTTTAGTTGAAAGTTTTTTTTTTGGAGAATGCCTAATTGGAATCTAAAGCCTTGAGAATTATGTGATTATAATCATTGAATGTGTAATGGCTTGAAAATCAGTTGCTGGAAACATATTTTAAGTTGATTTTCGAATTTGATAATTATAACAAATCCCATCATGCTATTGGATTTAGTTGAAATGTAATGACCACTGTAGAATGTCCCGAACATCAGTATCTGAAAGAGTTTCTAGGTCAAATGTCTTACCTCAAAATAATGTGGTCAAAGGGATTTATTTGTCTTGGAAAATATAGTCAACTATATTTTGGAATCTAATATCTCCCTATAGCTGCATAAGAGATTTTCATTTATTTAGTTTGGTTGTGATATGTTGTGGGAGATTTTTTCAACATCAGTATTTGAAATAGAGTTTCTATTTCAAATGTCTGACTTCAAAATAATATTCAATGGGATTTATTTGTCATGGAAAATGTAGTCAATTTCATCTTATTGTTTAGTTGTTGCCTATTGTTCCATAAAGAGATTTGCATTTCGTCGATCCTACTATGCCATGTTGTGGAATATTTTGTTAATATTATTTTCACTTTGAACTGAATCAAACATTAACTTGAAATTATATCTGTGCATTTTTATGATTGTTAATATGTTAGCACATGTTCTTAACCCTTTCAGTCATACACTTTACTTAACATAGACATTGTTGTTGATTGTTGTATTACCTATTCAACTCCACTTTCTTTACCCTTTGAAAATTTGTACATAATTATCCTTGGTTATGTGTTTGAGTATGATACAATCCCTGTCTAAATGTTCATGTTTTATTTTCTATACATTTATTTGTTGTTATTTGGTGCTTCAAAAAGTAGCTTCCTGATTTTTTGATTGGATGTCAGGTGGTGGGAAGGCATCATTACTGGGATAAGTGAAGAGGATGAAAATGGAGTGACAATAATCTTTCCAGGTGTGTTTGCATTACTTGCTAGGTGTAAGAGAATATGGTTTGTTTAATTTTATATTTATAAATTTTGAAAATCTACCCAATCTGAAATATCCTCCTCATGTCAATGAGGTCATTGATTTGTCACGTAGAACTTTGATGCTTGGGGCTGATCTGAAGTATTCAGAAATGCCCTTGCATATATCTCAAATATGTCCATTGTTAGTCTAGGAAAGTTCAAGCAGATAAACACCACAAAATACTTCAACGCCAGATCAAATATGTAGACCCATAAATTGCATTCATTAACAAAGAAATATATCAACACATTTCAGAAGTTTCATCTAAGGCATGCCAAATCACTTAACATTTCAACGTTGTTGTCCCAATCAATCACCATATCAAAACAACCATGAAACTTGCTCAAAACACATGAAACCATATCTAAAAATCAGGACAACAATGGTACAACTCCTTATTATCTCAATATGAAGATAAACTATGATACCTCAACTTTCACATGTTAGTGTAATTGTTAATAATGGTCATTCTTTAGTAGTTAGCATTTATTTTATGTAAATACACAGTACATTAAGTAATTTAGAGTTAATAATAAATAAACGGGAAGAGGTTATGTAATGTCTTTTTCCTCTTCACTTGTATAAATGTAAGAAGACATATTATGATTTAGGATGAATAAAATCTTGATGGTTCTCTTCTTATGTATACGATGTTCTCTCTATTCAATCTTTGTATACATTGTTATGGTATTAAGCCTGGGTGAGAAAAAACTAAGGCTAAAAGTGAGTGAAGGCCTAGGGACTTACTGTGCAGTGATGGTTGGAGGAATTGTTTTACAGAGGAGAGTGAATGGGTAACCTTACGAAGGAGTCATGGTTTTCTTTGCCGGATGGATCTGTTGTTTCTTACTGTGCCGGCTCTAAAATTTAGAGAATGTGACTCCTTCATAAAGATACTACCACCAGCACAACAACTCTATGTTGGATCCCCTTAAGAGGAGGTTTCATTGAAGTAAGCCCATGGCTTTGACTTGTCCACATACTCCACAACTATCTGTCAAACAAGTTTTTCTAAATTTTGTTGTTTGAAACTACTGAGAATACTCAGACCCTAGGATGCACATTGGGTTAGTAGAATGAATATGCCCTCAAAAATACATGCATTCCTTGCGAGCCAAATAACCCAAGACAGAATCAAAGGCAATATTTTAACCTTGTTTACATTTGAATTCTCACACCAAAGCTTCAGACCTTCATCAATAGTGTTTCCCTTCAAGCCATTTTAATCCAAATTAAGGCCTCCACTTCCATAGCTACAATGAGTAGGAACAAATCATAATGAGATCAATGGTTCTCTCCTCATGCACTTTACACAAGGGACATCTTCGAGGGCCATGTTTATTCCTCTTCTATAGGCTATCCCATGTTAGAGATTTATATTATTAAGCACCAGACATATAAAATGATGAGCTTTTGAAGAGAATTTGAACTTTCACACTGGTTTCCACCACCATGTTGGTTCCTCCAAGGCTTCCTTAAAGAAAAACTATTTATAACCAGTCTTTGGAGTACACTCCTCAGTGGGATTTTTTGACCAATGATGGTGTCTTCCTTCTCACTTATACTGACATGGCTAGACCCAACGCTAGTAGTGAAAACATCCCAAGTAACAACATCTTCCCCTTTAGCCAATCCTATCAGCAGATAACCACACCTGCCTCCAAATAGAAGAAAGTTCATGATCTACTATCTAACCAAGATTTAAAAAGCCTCTTTCCCCCGAAAAAAAAACCATGTGTACTGGTAGCCTATAGTCGTCATTGCAGCCCATCCAAGGGTCTTCCCTCAATATTATCTTTGAACCATTTTCAACTCTCCACACAAGCTAATTCCCAATGACAGGAAAGGCTAGGAATGCTTTCCATGAGTACTCTTGAGTCTCCACAGTCTTTTTGATCCACTATTATACAGTCCCAGGGATATTATACTTCTGCACTACAACCAAACACCATGGATCCTTACCTTGGATAAGCCTCCATACACTCTTTGCTTCCAAGGCTTTGGATAAGTGAAAATTGTTTTTTAAACCCCAACCCCCCTAAAAATATTCTTGATCTTGAAACTGCCATCACTATTTTTTGCTATGGATGAAGATACCTAAGTGTCAAAAATATATCATTCTGGCTAGGGATGAGTGTACATTATTATGGTATACAATATGTTTAAGAATGCAACTAATTTTCTACATATCCTACTAAGGATATCAATTTGTAGTGTAAGTAGTGATGATGACAAAGTTACACTAACATGGTTTTAGCCTTTGTGTATTGTTACTGTCACTTCCATAACCATGATTAGTTTGAACTTTGAATTCTTTAAAAATATTGTTGATCTTATTTTTTATTGTTTTTGTAATTGTATAACATATTTCTAATTCTTTCATATCATGGTAAATTCGTATAACTAACTAACCATTATGGATAGTTTGGATTAAATGGCCATGATGGATAGGTTGTAGTATCGCTAAACTCATGCATCTTATATTTGAGATTCAAATAATGTAGCATTGTTGAACACACACATCTTATTTGATAATCATTTGTATCCAATTAATATTATGAAGGGATATGGTTTTATACATTCTCATTTGTGTTTATATAGATGCTTAATGACCAAACTACATGTTTTCTTTATGGGCAGTGCACCAGAGAAATTAATTTTCAATACTAGGAGAAGTTAAGAGAAATGTGAGCTCAACAAGCTAAATATTGAGAGGATTTTTTATGTCGAGAAGAACAGGTGTAGCAGCAACAGTATCAACAAGCCAATCTAAGTCAGTTTCAACATAGTGTTGGTGGCCCAATGGTTGGATACAATGAGAATGCTCATGAGCCTCGTGGTCATGGTGGTTCCCTTGGAGAAGGTAATCTAGGCTACCTAGGAGGTTATGACTCTTATAGAGACAGAGTGCCATACTATGGTAGTGTTGGACATCCATTCAACATAAATCATGAATATGAAGTAAGGGGACCTTACCCTGGGGGCCGAGTGTATGATTCAGCCTCATGCTTTTACTAAAATGTATCCAATACATCAGTATTGATGGAGACTTTCATGTCAGGTGCATTCTTTTTATCAATTTTGGGAGTGAGGAAATGCTTCTAGCTGCTACATGAAGCACATAGATTTTTTTTGCATCTTTTAATCAATACCCTTGCTACATTTGTTTTTTGATATAACATGTTGATCTCTGACTATGTATATTCTCATCATTTTTTTTTAAAGTATAACTGCATTATTTCTACTGTTGAAGACTGTACAGGGTTGTGAAAGGTGTTAATTATGATTGTTTCTCTATATGCTAATCTTATTGATGAACATGGGTGCTTTAAAGGCTAAGTTGAGTGTCTTGTCTATACAAACTATGCATATAATTCTTGAATAGAAGTCTTTTTTCATATTTAACTTTGGGATCAAAATGATTGAATTGTGATATTCTGCAGTAGATCTGATTCTTTGCTTAGTATTACTTTGACGTAATTTTTATTACATAGTCCATTTCAGGGTTATTTTGAAAGATACAAGGTTTTTTCACTCAATAATTCAAATTTCATCTAGAACTAAACTTGGTAAACTTGACTCTCAGATTAATGGGACAACATTGATTATGATTTCAGATATTGTTAGTTGTTGTTGTGAGTACTTGCTAGCATTTTTTTCTGAAATGCTCTTCATCCTCAATGGTTCTGTCCTATTTGAACTTTATTTTGTGGTTTGCCTTTTCTACTTTCTTTGTAAAAATGGGATGTTTATTCAAGTTTCCAAATATGGTTTGGTGGTTGTTTTACAAATTGCTTTAGTGGTATTCTCATGATTACATCTAATTACTGAGGCAACTAGTTCTAATCTTAGGTTGGGTTCATAGAGAACAAGGACTAGTGGGTTGGGTCTGCTGGTTACACTGAACACTAAGGATTACATGAAAGTCGAAGGCTACAAAGTCAAAAAACTGAGTTGAAATGACCGTGAAATTATCCTTATATCCCATACTAGCAGGGGCATCCAAATGGAGATGAAAAAATGGAATCATCATGATTAGCATGGGTTTTAACTATTGTTAGGCCACTTAAGCATATTTATTTCTCAATGCATGATTAGTGTCTTCCCATCTCCATTTTTTTCCACACACTTAAGATGCTTGTTATTATCAATAAATCATCAAGGGAATGGTAAGTTGGACAACATCAATAGACGAAGAGGAAGGAGGTTCATAATAATTTTTATTTGCTGGAGCATTATTTTTTATTTTGATTTTGAGATGGAAAAGATCAGGGCTAAAATCTGACTCCATTCTTATTAGGCATCCCTTGGCAGTTTTGCACCATCCACTGGGGCTCATAACAATCTCTATTTGCTAGATTATTATTTTTTTTAATTTTGTGAAGGTAAAATTGAGGGTTCAAATATGGCTCCATGCTTATTAGACATCCCTTTGGAGGTCTGCACCATCCACTTATGAATATTAGATTGTTGCAGTTCACATGGTCATGCTTTTGTTTATAGTAGTCTATGACCTATGACACTTTTCAAATCACCATGCCTATAAGGGCCCTAAGCGCCCACCAGTTCATCTCTGTATGCCCTGAAGAAAATGTAGAGGCCCAACCCATACCGGTATCAATTCATTGACCATCATTATTCATGAGGAGGGATTCTTGTGGTTAAAGTTATTCAATGGTTTGCACCCTTGTATCAAAGGTGTTGCGCAGGATAAAATACTACAACGACCCATTTTACCATTAGTTGTTCAAGACTAAAGTGATCATTTTCAATGTCGATTATAAGCTCTAATTGAAACATTGGATGAATCACATATATGTCATATATACATGTGTTTTTCAGCTAGTCATATAATTGCAAACCTTTTCACAAGTTTTTTCAAACCTTTGCACAAGTTTTTGCACCAGAAAAATCTTTGACGTGCAAACCTTTGCACAAGTTTTTGCACCATAAAAAAGGTTACACCTTGAAGGATTTGATCCTTTTTTGTACTTGATAGATTTGAAGTTAAGATTGACCTAGGCTGTTATTCATTTTAATAAGGAGCAGGAGCACATCAAATTATGTTGCTTCCCTAGTCTCTTTACAAGTGTAAAATCAAAAAATTATTAAAACTTGGAAATTATGAAGTGTTTAATGCAATCCTTGATTTTTCTTTTGCTGTCAGCTTTGTCTGTTACATGCCTTGTATTTTTACACCAAAGGCGTTCTTTTAGGGGAGTTATCTCTCACATTTTCACCGTCTATCCACATCCTATTAAAGCCTTCCACGTATTATTGTCAATGTTACCCGTTTTTTCATGCATCGACTTACTGAGATGATAAGAAAGAGGGAAGCTTCCTCCACCGATGTGATCTACTTGACCTTCCACCTTTTCAGAGAATTTGACATGGAAATGTATGATGAGGGTTTTGTATACGTATCTAATACCGGTTCAACAGGTTCAATGCCTGCTAAGAGTCATGTAGGGCTCTTGGGATAGAATACTAGTTACAATTACCGTTTGATATCCCATTGGGGATTGAGTTTACCTAGTTCTAGAGTCTATAGATCAGGAGTCCCCTAGGTTTTCTCATCTTCATATTTTTTATTGAAAACTTGATTGAGTTCAATTTTTCCTCATTGCATTTTGAAATATCATATTGCATTTTAACCATGTTCCTAGATAATTTGTCAATAGATCTAAGTGTGAGAAATGTTTGTAATTTCCATAGTGTTGTATTTTATAGTTTTGAGTGCCAAGGTTTTGTAAATTCATGCATTTCAATGATCTCAAGTGTAATATGAAACATGGACTATGATATGCTAAAAATTGGTTAGTGAGTAAGTACAATATTACTGCTCCTTTGTAAATTTTTCCTTGTCATTGAGGCATGTATCATGTCAACTTTAGACGACCCCACTTAAATTAAAATTTGACCAAGGATTGAGAAATGATATAACTTCT
>ML799141.1:0-29196 GCA_009831015.1 Picea engelmannii
ACTTAACCCTTCCACATCCCAAGATTTTTGTTGTCGAGTCATCTCCTAGGAATACATCACCACCATCATATTTTTCATATTCATAGAACCACTCCCTGTGAGGAGTCATATGGTATGATGCACCTGAGTCGATCAACCATACATCACAGTCTACATGTGTACTTGTAGATGCCAGGTAAACATCACCTCCTTCTTCAGTGGAGGTTTTTTCCTATGTGGAAGAGGTACTATCAAATCCCTTCGGGTTTTCAACCTTCTTAGACTTGCAATCTTTCTTATAATGCCCTGGTTTACCACACTTCCAGCATTTCCTCAAATATTTTCCTGGATACTTAGATCTACCTATAGATTTATATCTCCACCCCGAAGGCTTACCAGGGTTCCTGTCTTGGGTACGCCCTCTTACAAATAAAGCATCTGTGTTGTGAACATCCATGCTTTTTCACGTCATCTCTTCAGATAACAAGGATGAAACTACATCCTCATACTTCAATGTAGATTGAGTGGTACTACCAATTGCTACAACCATATTATCCCAAGAGTCTGACAAAGAACATAACAAAGTAATAAACTTATCTTCTTCTACAATCGTAATATTAACAGAGACAAGTTGACTTACCAGAGTATTAAAGGAATTTAGATGTTCTGTCACAGAATCTCCATCTTCCATCCTAAGATGATACAACTTCTTTCGAAGAAACAACTTGTTTACCAGGGACTTTGATTGATACAAATTCCCCAACTTATCCCATATTTCCTTGGCTATAGATTCTCCCGAGACATTCAACAAAACCGAATCTTCCAGGCAGAGTCAAATAGTACTCCTTGCTCTTCTGTCCAACTTCTCCCAATCTTCCTTTGACATACCAATAGCTGGTGTACTAGTAGTTTGTGTACTGGTAGGTTGTGTACTAGTAGCCTATGTGCTAGTAGACGGTGTACTATTAGGATGTGTACCAAGATCCATAGCAATCCATTGTTCTTTGTCTACAAGAAGGTCCTCCATCTTCAACTTCCATAGATCAAAGTTTTTACCATTGAACTTCTCTATCTTGATTCTAGAAGAGCTTTCCATTCCTCTTTATGCACTCAAATCACCACTACAAAATCTCCCACTAAACCCAGGTTTATCATAGACCCAAGATAAACTTGATCTATCAAGACCAAGCCAAACCATCAACAACAAAGGCGTCCCTCTGAAGCCAAAAACGAGCTCTGATACCACATGCAAGTTTTAAACCTGTGAAGTAAAGCAATGCATATAGATTCTTAACCAAAACATAAATTAATCAATGGCTCATTCACATAGTACACAGAGATTTATACCAGAAACCCTCAACCGGGAAAACCTTTCTTATATTCATTATATCGAATTTCACCATTCACTATACAATATATATACAATGTTTTTAGGTATTCTGTAGATACCAAAACCCTAATCCCTTAATCCGGGATTAATTTACAAAACCGCTAAAAATAAAAAAAAACAGCGCAAAAAAAAATTTCAGGGCGCTGCCCCGGGCTACCGCCCATTGCCAAACGCTACATGTAACCAGGAGGGGGCATACCTGCCCCCCCCTAGGACCCCCCTAGGAAAGTGCCCGATGCACACGACACAAACAAAACACTAGTACGAGGGATCCTTAAAGGAAGTTGTCATATCTGACGCACCCACACACACACATGCAAAGAAAATAACACATACCCAACACAAATTGGTATACAAACCAGGAATTGTGCAAAGCAACTACGACCTATATGACATTGCAACAGAATTTTACAGTCACTTTATCATTCGAGCATGAGAACCCCAGCATATATGTCGCGTTGAAGTAGATAAGAGGATTGATATTCATCAAAGAGCCAGAAGCTAAAATCATCATGGAAGAACAACAACGAAACAAATAGATAGTCAAGGAACTGTTTTCATGTTACCATGTGCAAGAGGAAGCACCAGATGAAGATGATCTGCATGATATTCAGATTGAAGAAGAAGAAGGAGAAAGAGAAGTGGAAGGTCCACCTATAGAATCAGAAGTGATTTCCACGCCGATCCAAGTAAATAAAGTCAATATTGGGAAAGCTGAGCATCCCAAAATGGCTAGCATTGGAGATTATTGGGATGAAAAAATAGTGGAAAGCATAACAGAGCTATTGTGTGAATACATCACCTTGTTCCCTGTTATCGCACAATTTAAGTTAGGATAAAAGACAAATGTAAAGAGACAAACTAGCGTGACTGAAATAATCCCACCCAATGTCACCTCGATAGAAAGGTTTTCTGTTTATGGAGGTAAGGCCCAGGGGAGATGTAATATACTAGATATAAAATGTATGCAGAACTGAAATAAATTGCTAGTAATGGCATAATAACAACAATATAACCACAATAACACTGAAATGATATAAGAATAACAACATAAATAACACTTTGAATCTGAAAGCAATGTTCACAGGCCTCTTCGAGGGGGAAACCTCCAGTTGAGCAGAGCTCTATTACAATAATATCCAAGCTAGGGTTCTCATACCCTCGACTCCTATTTATACTAAAAAGAAGCATCTAGAGGAAGATCCTTCTAGAAGCGAAAGCTTCTATTAGGTCTTCTTACATCTGCCTTATTCTATTTTATTGAAAGGCGTTATTAATATTGACCTTTATTATATCCAAATATATTGTTATACCTATGTGTAGGTTAGGACCTTAACATGTCTACCCCCTTAAAAACAACCTTGTCCTCAAGGCTTGAGATGAGGAAATTGTTGTAGAATGGTAGTTGGTTCCCAAGTAGCGTCTACTGAAGTTGTATCTTTCCACTGTACTAACACTTCCTTGATGGTTCCCTGACATAGGCGACGCTCACGCTGGTCCAATACTACTTCTGGATGTAGCCAAATGGATCCTTCTTCAGCTAACTCTGGAAGGTTGGTTTGAATTTGGCACTTAGCTCCAATCACCTTCTTTAAGCATCAAACATGAAAAACGGGATGTAGCTTCGAATTGTTGGGCAAAGCTAATTGATAGGAGACTTGTCTCACACGCTTGAGTATGGTATAAGGACCATAAAATTTGGGCACTAGCTTCTGATAATGCTTGTCCTTGAGGGAAGTTTTCTTGTAAGGTTGCAGTCGAAGAAACACCTGATCCCCTTCTGCAAATTGACGTTCAAAGCGACCTTGATCTGCTTGTTTCTTCATGTGATTCTATGCCATGACCAAATTCTCTTTGAGGGTATGGAGAATAACCTCTTGAGTTGTAAGTGTTAGGTCAACTGCCTAGACCTTCGAGGCACCCAGTAAGTATGAGAGAACTGAAGGTGGCTTCTGTCCATATACCACTTCAAAAGGAGTCATGCATGTATTTGTATGGTATGAAGTGTTGTACCACCATTCAGCTAGGGGTAACCATTGAGCCCATTGATTCTGCTTTTCCGAGGAAAAACACCTCAAATATGTTTCCAAACACTTGTTGACAACTTTCATTTAGCCATCATTCTGGGGATGATAAGTTGTGATGAGATGCAATTTGGTGCCTTGTAGCTTGAACATTTCTTGCAAAAAATTGCTTGTGAAAGTTGGGTTGCGATCAGAAACAATCGAGTGCGGCATGCCATGAAGCTTGAAGACCCGATCCATGAATATTTGAGCCACCGTGGATGCTATAAACGGGTGTTGAAGGGTGCAAAAATGAGCATACTTGGAAAGGCAATCAACAACCACCATGATGACAGATTTATTTCTCGATTTGGGTAAGCCGGTAATAAAATCCATAGAGATATCCTTCCAAATAGCAGGTGGAATTGAGAGAGGTTGTAGTGTGCCCGACGATTTGACTATTTCTCCCTTGTTGCATTGACACACATCACATTCATCTACAAAATTATGAATGTCCTGTTTCATACCATCCCAGAAAAAGGAACGTTTGACCCTGTCATAGGTTTTGGTGAACCGAAGTTCCCTGTTGTGGGTGTAGCATGAAGCTTAGAAAGTACTGTGGATTTAAGCTTTGATTGTTTACTTAAATAAAAACGACCTTTTTATCGAAATTCCTCATGGAGCCAAGAGTACCCTGGGGAAGATGGAGCCTTGGATTGCAAGTGGTGGATCAACTACGAACTTTTGGGATCTTGTAGCCATTTCTAGCGAACAACTTGGAGCCAATCTGGTACAATGAATGAAAGAGACAAAAGGGATCCTTCGTCTTCATATTTTTGGGAAAGTTCATATGCAACCACATTGTCTTTTCCTTTATTATAAATGATCTCATAATCATATACAAAGAGTTTAGTCACCCATTTTTTTTGTTCTGGGGAGGAATTGCATTGTTCCAGAAAATACTTGAGGCTTTGATGGTTTGTCTTAATTTGGAAATGTTTCCCCAATAGATAAGGATGCCACAAATCCACGGCATGGAGAATAGCCAACACTTCCTTTTCATAGATGTATTTGCCCAGATTTATTTCAGATATTTTCTTGCTGGTAAAGGCAAAAGGTCGACCCTATTGCATAAGGACAGCACCAATTCCTTTCCTCGAGGCATCACATTCCAACACAAAGGTCTTTGTGAAATTGGGAAGGGTGAGGACTGGAGTGGTGCACATGGCCATCTTCAAGGTCTGAAAATCTTGAGCAATGGATGGAGTCCAAGTGAAAGAGTTATTTTTGAGGAGAGAAGTGAGAGGTGTTGCAATTTTCCCATAATTCTTAACAAACTTGCGATAATATCCTGTTAAGCCTAGAAATCCACGCAAGATCTTAAGAGTCTTTGGTTGAGGCCAGTCTTGCATAGCTTCAATCTTTTTAGGATCCACCCTGACACCATCTTTTCCAACTAGATGACCCAAGTATTCTACTTTTGAGGCACCAAAAGCACATTTAGACTGTTTTAGGAAATGTTGGTGCTGAGAGAGTAGATGGAGAACTCAATCCACATGAGCAAGATGGTATGTCCAGGTTTTTCTATAGATAAGGATATCATCAAAGAAAACTAAGACAAAATGGTGGAGAAAAGGACGGAATACATGATTCATGAGGCTTTGGAAGGTGGAGGGGGCATTACACAAGCCAAAGGGCATGACCAAAAACTCATAGTGGCCCTCATGAGTTCTAAAGGTAGTCTTGGGAATGTCTACCTATTTCATACATATCTAGTGGTAGCCCGAATGGAGATCCAGTTAAGTGAACAATTGGGCACCACTCAATTCATCCAGGAGGTCATCAATGACAAGAATGGGGAATTTGTCTTTGATGGTAAGTTTGTTGAGGGCATGGAAGTCAGGACACATTCACCAAGAACCTTCTTTCTTCAGAACCATGACCACAGGAGACGAGTAGGGTCTCGTACTAGGGAAAATAATACCTGCATTAAGGAGTTCCTGGACCATTTTCTCAATTTCATTTTTTTGGGAAAAGGGGTGACGATACAGACGGATACTGGAAGGAAGGCTTCCGGGTACAAGGGAAATGGAATGATCATGAACACCACTGGAAGGAGGGAGGCCTTGGGGAGTGGAAAATACCAACTAATGTTTAGAAAGGATGGATTGGAGGTCTTGCGGTACTGAGGGTGTCTTTGTTGCTTGTATGGCATGGATTTAGGTGATAACACTAGAATGACCCTTTTTTAGCAGCTTTTCCATGCGATGGGAGCTCATGATCTCAGGTGAACTGACGATGATGCCTTGGAAATTATATTGGTGGCCCTCTTGGTTGAATTGCATGGTTAAATCTTTAAAATCCATGAGAATGGGACCCAAGGTCCTTAGCCAGTCTGCACCCAACACAATGTCACAACCTCCCATGTCGATAGCAAACATATTGGATTTTAGGTGGTAGTCACCAATTTGGAGACGCACATTTTCACAACTCCCTCCAAATTTCATGGAACCACCATTGGAAATCATGATTTGGAAATTATTGACGGCATGGATTTAGCAATGAGTTTCTTGGGCAATGCGGCGATGAATAAAATTATGGGTGTTTCCACTATCAACTAGAATGATGACCTTTCGATGCTTGATGTAACTGATTAGCTTGAGGGTTTGGGGAGCGGAGAAGCTAGTGAGAGCATTGAGGGAAATGACTGGTTCTACTTCGGGAGGGTCTGAGGGAGGGGTTATGTCCATGGATTCAGGTAACTCAGACACAGAGGGAGTTTCTTCATATTCTTCCAAAATATCCTCAGAGATGGCCATAAAAATATTTTGTTCTTTACACTTGTGGCCCAGGAAATATTTGTCATCACAGTTATAACAAAGGCCTTTGAGTTGGCACTCATCCATTTCATCCCTGGTCAATTTTTGGATCTTTAGTGGAGTAGAGGGAGTAGTGGGATTTATTGGTTTAGGGTGAGGGATAAAGGAGGGTTTGCGGTTTTGAGCAGATACAACCTGATGTGCTTATTTATCTCTTTTGGTAGCCTCCACCCAACTTTCAGGCCTAGCCATGAGGACATGGGCCCGAATTTCATTCTTGAGGCCACTAATAAAACACTCTCGAAAAAAGGCATCAGACATGCCCTCTGTTCTAAAAGCCAGGCGCTCAAAGGCAGTTATAAAGTCTTCCACGGTTCCTAATTGTTTCAGCTTTGTCAAACGACCCAAATGGTTGGTGTCAGTGTCAAAGCATTCATAAAATTCTACCACAAAGTGTGTCCAAGCAATATACCCTTAACGAGAAGTTTTTCTCCATTTCCACCATTTCCAACGTTCTTGGTCTATATGGAGAACACCGTACCGTAGTTTGGCCAAGTCATCTGTAATGTCATATAAAGAGAAGTAATGTTCTATTTGGGTTACCCAACCAGTGGGGTCTGATCCATCAAATTTGGTCACATCCACCCGCGGGAGGCGTAGGTCACGTTGAAAGTGATGGTTCTACAAGGTATGGGAATGAGAGGAATGGTCACCTTCAGTATGTGGAGGTGAGGAAGAGGAAGGGTTATTTGTAGAGATATGCAATTTGGTGCAGAGAGCCAAAAATACTGATTCAAGTTTGGTGGTGAGGTCTTGTTTGATTTCCCCCATTGAGGACTGGATGGTTGTATTGATGGTGACAACGTTGGCACTGAGTTGTTTCACTTCTTGTTGGGTCTCAATGAGACTAGATTGCAAGGTGTTGAAGTGAGATTCCAAGTCTTGGCTACGAGTATGGGCCATGAGTATGAGGAAACTGAAAAGGAGCATGCAGGGTGAAAAATTTTGGCCAAAAAAAATGATATGGATGAATGTGATAAGGGCGAAGAGATGAATCCAATGGAATAGGTCTCAAATAATGGTGAAAAAAATTCTAGACTTTTTTTTTTTTAACAGAGTTATACTCCGGTCTGAAGAATACTACAGAGAGGAAATTCCCAAATGCTTAACCAAAAAGAAATGTGTATTTACTAGGCAACTCGAACACAGTTGCGCGACAATAGATCTTCTTTGTTTTAATTTGTTTATGTTTCTGTCCCCCAAGGGTTAGGTATTCAAGGGTTCTATAGACAAGGGTTTGCCCTGTGCTATAGCTCTCTGATATACGTGTGGGGTCCAACAGTAGTACTCGTCCAATATCTCAGGGCACTAACTAAGGAGGATAGACTGTACCCTTAGCCATACTACCCGACTACCCAGGTACTAGAGAGTATCTTCCTGAGTGTTGTTCTCGGTGACACTATAGTAGTCAGGAGGTCAATCGGTTTATCTAAAGAGGGCTTTAGGTAATCTAGGTTGATTCGTACACAGGTGTTGTCTAATGCGCTACCACTCAAAGGGGTACCAATAGGGGTTACAAGGGTGGCCAACATATGTGCGCTTAAGTACCACTTGTATTTCCTGCATGTATGAATCCACCAACCATGGGTTTATGCACATAATGACAAATCTTTGTGGCTTAAAGACGTCGGAATACGTCTCTACCCTAAAAAAATAAATTAACCCACATTTTCTGCCAAGGAAAGTGCTCTGATACCACTTGTAATATACCAGATATAAAATGTATGCAGAACTGAAATAAAATGCTAGTAATGGCAGAATAACAGCAATATAACCACAATAACACTAAAATGATATAAGAATAACAATAGAAATAGCACTTTGAATCTGAAAGCAATGATCACAGGCCTCTTTGAGGGGGCAACCTCCAGTTGAGAAGAGTTCTATTACATTAATATCCAAGCTAGGGTTCTCATACCCTCGACTCCTATTTATACTAAAAAGAAGCATCTAGAGGAAGATCCTTCTAGAAGCGAAAGCTTCTATTAGGTATTCTTAGATCTGCCTTATTCTATTTTATTGAAAGGCCTTATTAATATTGACCTTTATTACATCTGAATATATTGTTCTACCTATGTGCGGGTTAGGACCCTAACAGGAGACGTCCCTACTGACCTGGGGTTTTGAGAAGGCAAAGGATTGAAGGCTAAAAGATAAATTCCTCCTCATAAGTAACCACTGAGCAGATAGTCCGGCTAAACAACCAATAAAGAGAAAGTATAACCAAAAGGAGATGCACCTGCATGAGACAAAGCAACAAGAAATATATATATATATATATATATATATATATATATATATATATATATATATATATATATATATATATATATATATATATATGGAATCTTACTCACTTGGTTAGTACTTCATATAATCAATGACTATCTGATATATAAGAAATTGAGAAATAAATATTAATGAAGTCAATGTTTATATAATAACAATGATGTACAATATCACTTCTTCAATAAATGCTGAAAAAGTATGACATTCAATGTAACAATTAACACTTCATTTAGGTAATGTCTTTTAACAACCATTCAATTTCTCATAGGTAAACGATAGCTACACAATGATGATAATAGCAAAGGATGACGACGGAAAATGAGTTAGAAGGGTTAGTCTACGCTAGGGTTAGAATAGTTAGGGTTTTTTTCAAAGTATTAAGAGCTGTTTTTTTATCACAAGTACTCACACGCTAGGCCTTAGATTAGTGTGTTCCTAGGGTTAACAAATTCAAAAGGAGGACGCAAAAGATGAAGGATCAAATATGATAGTAAGACTAAGGACGGGAGGGTCAAGCCTTGAAGGGTTGTTATGGCAAGGCCTCAAGGAAAAAAACCTAGGGGAGAGAGGCTCACTTTGGTGTAGGGGAGCTAGGCCTTAGTGCTCTCTCCTCCTTCCTTAGCTCAATGGAAAAAAACAGCTAGCTCAAAAGGATGGCATAAAACTAAGACAAGAGGTTTTGCAGGCAACGTGTTGCTATGGCAAAGCGTCACCAAGCAATTCCTAGGAAAATCGGCTCATCAAGGTGTAGGGGAACTAGGCCTTGATGCGTTTTCTCCTTCTTAGTTTTAGAAAAGTAAAACGGATAGCATAGGAGAAGATATATTTGAGTGTTGCTAAGGCAAGGCTCAATCCTCTTCAACATGAAAGAGTAGAGTGTTTCTAGGGCAAGGCTCTATCTCACTTCAGCAAATGAAATGGCCAAAAATATTAATGGGGACATGATACAAGGACCTTCTATGTGTGATTGTCCCCTAGGTTTTTAATCAGCAAAATTATAACCATAAATGCAAGAGAAATAACACTACAACCATTCATTCAAGAATTTTTGCAGAAATTTACTTACATTTAACCAAGAAATCAAGTAGCAAACCCTAGTTGTAACACCTTCCACCAAGATAAATGCCAAAAATTCCAAATAAAGACTTCCTTCAAAAATTGCACCTCACAATTTCAGCCAAGAACTCCAAGTGTAGCACAAATTTCAGACCTCACTAATGAATGAGTCAGAGATGATAAAAAAATGAGAGTAAAAACCCTCAATTTATACAGTATCATGACCTAATTTCACTTTTAGGTCATAAAAAGGCTGACAAGGCCAAAATACTAAAAATCATATTTTTTACATTAAATTCTTAAATTAAACCCTAATAAAGCAAAAGAAGATGGTGTCATGTCCTCTTAGGGTGACGTTAGGTCCTTCTAGGGAAAATGTAGCATCTTGGATAAAATCTTTAGCCCTCCTTGGGCTTCTCCAACCTGCCACTCGTGCCAAAACTGCCCTAGCTATCTCCTAAAGCGCCCATGCTTCTAGGTGATGTGAAGGTCATGAAGGGTGACATCATAGGCCTTCTAAGGCCAACATTCCACTGAAAATAGAACAATTACCCTAGGTCAATTTCTGTCGATTTGCCTCTACAAGACGTCCTCCTTCTCTCCTGTGCAAACCCCTATGTCTGGTCTCTACCCCCTGCTAGGGTCTTAACATCCATCTTGTGGGATCTTCAACCCCATGGAGGTCTGAATTGATAATCTCCCCATGTGTATCAGTCCAACATGGTACCTGTCCGTCGGGTATGATCCTGCACATCAACAGCTACACCCTCCATGGGCTCATAAGTCATAGGGATCATAGCAATGTCAATCACATCTCATCATCAATATTATTAAACATGTGCATAAAACTCATATTACCCCAGTTAAAAGCTAAAAGACATTATGCAAGCCTGCAATACAAGTTTGGATAAAGTGACAGGGCATCCTATTGGGCTAGTGTCCACTGGAAGAGGAAAGTTTCTGAAAGAGACTTCATCCAGGCCATGTAAGTGGGTGATGTGGATAAGGGATGTCCAGGTAAGTGGGTGGAGTGAGGGCAGAGGATACAAAGTTTTACTTATGGGTGCCTTTGTAGAAGGTGAGCTGCACCTATCCTGGATGCAATTTTTTCCAAGCCTATTCATGCCTTTTATTATTTATTCTTTATTTATTTATCTTCAAGAATCTAATCAGGGGACACTTCCCTAGTGTGGTGACCAATGGTGACAACGTTACCCACAAGTAATTTTACATAAATGAGAAGGTTGGCTCGTGATCAGACCCCCTTTCTCTTGGCCATGCAACAAAGAGTCACTACCCTAGAGTGGTAACCAACTGGTGGTAATTTCATACTGCTAGGTACCTATGGACCTAATAGGCTGGCTCATGATCAGACCCCCTATCCTTTGACTAGGTATTGTTTTATTATTTTTACGAGTCCCTCTTGTTTCTTGCTGAGAAACCTTTTATTTATTTCTCGGGGATCCCTGGGCGAAGCATCTCGAGGTTTTATTCTTAGGATTTTATCTTTTGTCATCTTTATTTTACCTTATGGGCCTTTATCCCCTTCTTCCCACGAGGTAAGGTGAAATCCTCAAATGATAAGTCAACCTAGTTCTCGGATAAGTGTAATGGGATAGATGAGCGGGAAGCAAGATCAAAAGGTGGTGCTATGATGGGAGTGGATTATGGATTTTCAGAAATCCCCCTAGTGGAAAACTGAAACCTACAGACACAGGATTACTATGGAATCCTGTCATTCCCCCCAGACATGGTCAAGTGGGAAAGTATAAGATCCAAGCATTTGTTAGAAAAAAAAGGAATTAAATGCACATATTCAAAGGTTTTGAAGATCAAACTGACACATACCATGATACTCGGACTCATTACATCATGAATCAAGAACCATCTCTGAAACAAGACTAAGTCGATGGTGATGGATGTTGTTGTTGTTGACAAAGTAGAGGTACTGAATGGGAGAAAATATGGACCCTCCAGGGCCATGATAAAGTCTATCTGGCTCTTGATACTCCATGTCTAGGACCTATGGGCCTCGAGACATAATCTCCTAGTTATCCCTAAAAGTGGGGATAACATCTGGCTCCAACTCGAGGACATGTGCTCACCGTAGAGTGCATGAGAAACTCAACATCTTTGGCATAACTTGTTTACCTGCTTGATCTCAATAGAATCTATTAGTAACCAATTGGGGTGGTGATACCACCCCAGCATATATATATATATATATATATATATATAAGACT
The DNA here is from genome assembly GCA_009831015.1 of Picea engelmannii. Classification (NCBI taxonomy): domain Eukaryota; kingdom Viridiplantae; phylum Streptophyta; class Pinopsida; order Pinales; family Pinaceae; genus Picea; species Picea engelmannii. The sequence continues at coordinate 11,840 of ML799141.1, forward strand.
AAAATAAAACAATGATAAGTGTGAATGTGAAAGAAAACTATTCTAATATGTAATGCAAATGGTATAGTACATGAATGAAAAATGCCTACCTACTTACCTGCACTTACATGTTGGCTAGATGTTGGATGTAGTCAAATGACCACTATAACCAATCCAACAATGTCCCATAATACCTTCCTTTGTGCTTCACCATAAGCCAGAATAGTGATAAGTTAAGCACAACAATACCATGAGTTAGAAAATGCATAGTATCTATGGAAGATGTAAGGTCTAGCTCATGGAGGCGGTTGGGAGGGAAAAGGTGATGCCAAGACATACTCTCAGGAGAGTTCTCAATCCAACTTAGGAAAGGATCATGAAAACTCAAAGGCTCAGAAGACTGACTCGAGGAATCTGGATGCTGGCTACCTTGAATGTTCTCACAAATTGAAGCTTGAGAAGGGATTAGCAAGAACTGAAAGGTTGGCTGACATTTTTTGAAGGGAAAGATGGAAAACTGAGGTAATAAGCCTTTTCTTGAGGTACTCAACTTTCCCCTAAAATATAGAGCGAGGTTTTGTCTTACAGGAGACTTGGAATAATGGACATGTTTCTAAACCACACCATTAGTGACATAGTGAGTTAAAGTGATCAAAGGGAGGTGTAAAGTATTATCACAAGTATCATATTTCAAGGGAGTAACTTCCTCACTTTTATCAAGATCTGATCACAACAATGGTTGATAACTTTCTTCGTAGAAAAAATCCAAGTGCTCAGAGAAGCAATCGTCAAAGTCCTCAAGGTATGATCGAAAAATAGTAGGAGAGCATAGTATCAAGTCATCCTTGGGTATCTAAATAAAATTGGTAATCATTTATTGTTGCCAAATGTGAGAATTATTAGTAACTTCATGTGATAAAGGTAAAGGAAACTTTTGGAAATGACCCTCAATGTCACAAATGGGATCCCCATCATATCCAATAGCATCCCATTTGCTCTTCCCGACATGCATGAACTCATCAAAATTATCAACAAACTCATCATTCTCATCATAACATGAAGGGTTTAGAAAATCCAACACTTCTTCACTTTCCATATCATAATACAGAGAATCTCTAGAAACTTGGAAAGGGATGTAACTCACCTTTCTCACTTATTCATGTGCAAGAGCTTCAAGTACTCGGATATCTGCAAATGGAAGACTTGCCTCTACATCTTCTAGTTTGTCCAGTGGCTCCATTTCTTCTTTGTTGTTTGAATCACAGAATAAGGTATCATCAAAAATTTGGAAAGGAAAACAACTTACCTCATTCTCTTCATTTTGTGCAGGAGGAATAGGATCTTGGAGAGCTTCGTCGGATGGAGGATCGTTTACCAGTGTTTCATCCTCATAATTTACTTCTTTTATTTCACTGCATTCTATTGAATCATGGGAGAAATCCTGCTCCTCTTCAAGGGGTTGACAATTCCCCTCACAAATACCTTCTTTTACATCAAAAGATTCTTGGTATTGAACATGATACACATTCCCGAGATCTCCTACAATCACAGTGGTGAATCCTCCGTCCTCCAAGGCTATCATGAGGTTTTGAAGGGCATATTCATACATTTGGCAACGTGGCTTGGTAAAGTCAATAAACCTACTGATTAGGTGTATGAAAGATGATATACCCCTATATTTGCAATAACCCTTAAACTAATCTTGCAAGAAGGATGACAAAGAGAGTATGAATAATTTTATAAGAGCATCCTCTCCTCCCAATTTTGTCTCACTCATATAGTCCCAAAAATTTACGATGTCAGGAAGTGAGAGGCCCCAAAATCTTGGAGAGTTGTTTAGCCATTTTGTATCAAAGTAATTTGGGTATCCTTGAAAATTTTTGAAATCAATAGTCAGATACATTTGTTCCCAGTGTGCCATGATCCCATAACTTGGAAATATCACAAAATTGAGAGTAAGGTGGCACCCTAGAAAAGGTCAGTGGAGCTGGCAGATAATTTTCCTGAAACTATCAAAGGATAAAGGAAAACACCCTAAGTGGGGTCTCCAGGTAAGCTTATAAGATAAAGACTCTAGAGGCAAGGCTTACTGAAGAGTGTCATCTGAGGAAGGTTTGACTCAGTGTTCCCCAACAACGGTGCCAAAATGTTATTGCATAGTTTGTAGTTAGGATAAACGGTAGATGTAAAGAGACAAACTGGCGTAACTGAACCAATTCCACCCAATGTCACCTTGATAGGAAGGTTCTTTCTATTTAGGGAGGTAAGGCCCAACGGAGACATCCCCGGTGACCTGGGGTTTTGATAAGGAAAAGGATTGAAGGCTAAAAGATAAATTCCCCCTCACAAGTCACCACCGAGCAGATAGTATGGCTAAACAGCCAATAAAGAGAAAGTATAACCAAAAGGATATGCAACTGCTTGAGACAAAGCAACAAGAAATATATATATGTAAGCTTACTCGCTTGGTTAGTACTTCATATAATCAATGATTATCTGATATATAAGAAATTGAGAAATAAATATTAACGAAGTCAATGTTTATATAATAACAACGATGTACAATATCACTTCTTCAATAAATGATGAAAGAGTATGGCATTCAATGTAACAATTAACACTTCATTCAAGTAATGTCTTTTAACAACCATTCAATTCCTCATAGGTAAAACGATAGTTTCACAATGATGATAATAGCAAAGGATGATGGCAACAAATGAGTTAGTAGGGTTAGTATAGGCTAGGGTTAGAATAGTTAGGGTTTTGTTCAAAGTATTAAGAGTTGTTTTTTATCACAAGTACTCACATGCTAGGCCTTAGATCAGTGCGTTCCTAGGGTTAATGGAGTCAAAAGGAGGATGAAAAAGCTGAAGGATCAAATATGATAGTAATACTAAGGAAGGGAGATTCAAGCCTTGAAGTGTTGCTATGGAAAGGCCTCAAGGATAAAACCCTAGGAGAGAGAGGCTCACTTTGGTGTAGGTGAACTAGGCCTCAGCTCTCTCTCCTCCTTCCTTAGCTCAATGGAAAAAAATGGCTAGCTCAAAAGGGTGGCATAAAACTAAGATAAGAAGTTTTGCAGGCAGCGTGTTGCTATGGAAAGGCTATACCAAGCAATTCCTAGGAAAATCGGCTCATCAAGGTGTAGGAGAAATAGGCCTTGATGTGTTTTCTCCTTCTTAGTTTCACAAAAGTAAAAAGGCTAGCATAGGAGAAGATAGATTTGAGTGTTTCTAAGGCAAGGCTCAATCCTCTTCAGCATGAAAGAGTAGAGTGTTGCTAGGGCAAGGCTCTATCTCACTTCAGAAAATGAAATGGCCAAAAATCTTAATGGGGACATGAGACAAGGACCTTCTATGTGTGCTTGTCCCCTAGGGTTTTAATCAACAAAATTATTACCATAAATGCAAGAGAAATAACACTACAACCATTCATTCAAGAAGTTTTGCAGAAATTTACTTACATTTAACCAAGAAATAAAGTAGCAAACCCTAGTTGTAACACCTTCCACCAAGATAAACACCAAAAATTCCAAATAAAGACTTCATTCAACAAGTGCGCCTCAAAATTTCAGCCAAGAACTCCAAGTGTAGCGCAAATTTTAGACCTCACTATTGAGTGAGTCAAAGATGATGAAAAAATGGGAGTAAAAACTGTCAATTTATACAGTACCATGACCTAATTTCACTTTTAGGTCATAAAAAGGTCGACAAGGCCAAAATACTAAAAATCATATTGTTTTACATTAAATGCTTAAATTAAACCCTAATCAAGAAAAATAAGATGACGTCATGCCCTCTTAGGGTGACGTTAGCCCCTTCTAGGGAAAATGTAGCATCCTAGAGCAAAACGTTAGCCCTCCTTCGACTTCTCCAACCTGCCACACGTGCCAAAATTGCCCCAGCTATCTCCCAAAGCGTCCATGCTGCTATGTGACATCATGGTCATGAAGGGTGATGTCCCAGGCCTTCTAAGGCCAACATTCCACTGAAAGGGGCACAATCCCCCTAGGTCAAGCTCTGTCGGGGTGCCGCAAGACATCCTCCTTCTCTCCTATACAAACCCCTATGTATGGTCTCTACCCCCTGCTGGGGTCTCATCATCCATATGGTGGGATCTTCAGCCCCATGGAGGTCCGAACTGACCATCTCCCCATTTGTACCGGTCCACCATGGTACTTGTCCATTGGGCATGATCCTGCACATCAACATCTACGTCCTCCATGGGCTCATAAGTCACAAGGATCATAGCAATGTCAATCACATATCATCATCAATATTATTAAACATGTGCATAAAACCCATATTACCCCAGTTAAAATCTCTAAGACATTATACAAGCCTACAATACAAGTTTGGAGAAAGTGACAGGGCATCCTATTGGGCTAGTTTCCAATGGAAGAGGAAAGTTTTCGGAAGAGACTTCATCTGTGTAATATCCCTAAGGCTGAACCCAATTGTAATGTAAATGAAAATGTACTTAAGCTAATGAGATGTTTGATATCATTTTTGTATGCACATTTCATGGCATAGTGAGTGCATGTACTGCACAGTAAAATGAGGAAGTTTGCACATTCCAAGATACCGCGCGCAACATATTAAGTGCATGCGATTGTGAGGTCAGCGAGTCCTTGGTATATTCTATGTTTTATAGGCTAGTGAGCCAGTTATTCAAAGCTAGGATGCTTATGTTTTGATTAGACCGGAGGGCCTAGATGTTAAAGGCCAGTGTGCCTAGTTTTGTACATGTCTCATAATTAATATAAAATACATCATTGCATCAGACCGACCACGATAAAAGAGATGGGGGACTAAACTCCACTGGTTAGGGAAAGGGAGGGGCTAAAAGTTAAGGAAAAGGGATAAGCTAGGGAGGTTAAGGAAAAAAGGAATATTATATTAATATTTCCTAAATCATAAAGTATGGATAATTATTTTATCCTAAGTTCTAAAGTTGGGGACAAGTGGGGCCAAAGTAGCTCCCAACATTACAAGTGTCAAGTTGGGGACATGCATACATATTGTTGGGACTTAGTTCATTTTTCCATCTTTTCCATCATTCTCCCCATCATTCCTTCCACCATTCAATTATCCAGTCAATCATCCATGAGCATGCACACACACATTGAGTTATCCTCTGTATCTTCATGAGTGTACCTAAACTTGTATCCATAGCCATTTTGTGTTGGTATATCTGGTTAGCTTGGGAGTTGGACTGAAGAAGCGGGTTGTCAGGCCCATGGGATATTGAAGAGGTGGGTTGTCAAGACCGTGATAAATTCTCTTGGTGAGACAATTTCTAGGAATTGATTTCCTAAAGGTGCTAAACTACAGCTACAGTGCTATGAGACTTCATGTCCCACCTGTTGTTGAAGCCCGGAAAGGAAGTGGGGCAGCCGAAGGAATGTTGAGTAGAGAAGGGGCACACTTCCTGGGTGGGACAGGCATGTGGGGAATGAGGGACTGTAGGTTGTTAGTTTGAGTTGGCACCTGAGACAAAGACTTTCATGTTGTCTATGAGCCTTTAGCCTGGTTAGGAATCCTTTTACTCGGGTGGAGTTTAGTCCCATCTCGGGGGTGACTCATAGTTGAGAGTGATGAACAACGTGGTCCAAGGGTAGGAGGTTAGTGGATGGTCTGCACGCAGTTGGTGACATTCTTACCAAGATAAGTGTCAATTGTGTGATAAATTTACATGTTGCATTGTTATTTACGTGCCTATTTTTATGGGTTGTCATATGTGTGATTATAACTGTGTTTATTTTTATGGGTATTTCCTGTATATGCTGCATGTATATGTTTACTGTTATTTCAGTGTAAATCTGTGCATTTACAGATGTATTTGGTTGTTTATGTTTTATATATATGTTTCTACAAGATTTTTGTGTGTATATATTTTATTTGCATGTAGTTCGAAAAATTTATGTGGCATAGCTCAGTTGGATGTTGGGTATGTTACAGTATGTTCTGCAGAGAGAACAGTAAGAGTTCTCTGGCATAGCATGGCCCGGCATGGATGGTTAGGGACGTTACAATATGGTATCAGAGCTTTAGTTTTCAATAATGATCCTCGATGGGCCAAGAAAGTTGAGTTGAAGCGAAATGTTACAGAGAATTTATTTCGTGGCCAAATTTCAGTTTCTAGAGCGTCCATGGTAAAAAGTAACAACAATTGGGAGGAATTGGGGAAAATCCCTAATTCCTATTATTAAATTCATGAGAAAATGGAGAAATTTGGACAAGTGATGAGATATTCCTGATTTAATATATGTTCTAGAAAATTCAGATCTAGAATGGGTCGAATTTGAAGTTACAGTGAAGCCATGATAGATGGAGTGAGTTTAGTGGTTAAAATTCTCAATTTGCGAATTGATTTTGGATAAATTTGTTCCAGAAATGTCAACTTACAAGGATTTGTTGTTGCATAAGTTGAACTGGTGTTATCGAGGTGAAATTGAATGAATTTCATAGTTGTAGAATATCTATGGTAAATTGGGGGAAAAAGTTAAGCCAAAAGCCCCAATTTCTACAGCGGAATTCACGAGGAATTGATGCGCATAAAAATGAATGTGCACAGGTGGGCGCACTAAAAATGCATGATGCGTAGTGAAAATCTTGTGATAGGTAAAATTTGGCACTGTGCGGCAAGATATTGGCATTTTGGTGCGTGTGCTAAATTTTGGTGTCGCGTGGAAAAATGTTAGTGTGCAAGTGTGCGCGCTAAATTTCGGTGTCGCTTAAAAATGTTACTGTGCGGGTGTGCACACTAAATTTCGGCTTTGAGCGGAAAAATGTTGGTGTACACAACTGCACAATAAATTTAGCATTGTGTGGTGTGCACACACATAATAATGACATGCGTGGTGTGCATAGTGTTGGCAGAGCACAAAGGAGTTTTATTGGTGCGCGTGAAATGTGGGTATATGTTGTCGCGCAACAATTTAGTTAGTGGTGCGTACAGAGTTCTGGTGTGCGGTGGAGACATAATATACTCTGGCATGGTGCAATGCATAGAGTACAATGAGCATGGAATATCAGCACGAGATACAGAAAACTGTGCACAACAAGTAATAGTGCAAGAACCAAAACTGTGCGCGGTGGATATTGGCACGCGACACAAAGGTGGTGCGCGCAAGTTATTGGCACGACAAAGAAGTGAAAAATAGTGGTTTGAAAGTGCATGAAGCAAGATTTACCTTGTGATTTTGTTGCGCATGGTAAATATGGGTGTACAGGTTGAAATTTGTGCACACGAAGTCGTTTGAAGGGTGAACAGCAGCAGAAAACCAACGATTTTTTGCGACGTTTTATATCATTTGAACGTCATCGTTTTGCAGTGCATTTTTTAGGCCCTTAACAACATTCTAGATATTCAAAAACCACGAGAACAGAGTGTGCCAAGGCACACTCTGTCTCTATATCACAAATAAAATATCTCGGAGAGATCTTTCTAATGGTGTAAACTGTTCGTCAAATGGAGCATTTTTTAGAAAGTTACAGCACAAACGGTGAAAGGTAAATTTTAATACCCAACTAACTTCAAAGAGACATAACTTTCTTCTCCGGAATTAGATTGAAGCGCGGGAGAAGTCAACTAAAAGATATGGAACCATAGAATTCATTCCAAGAGATGAATTAAATTTCTAGGCATGTTAAAAGCATTTAATATGGAAAATAAGGAACCTATAGCATACCAGTTACAATATGGTATTTTGGTTTGGAATTTCAGTAGGCTGTAACTAGCATCCCAAAACCCAAAAAGAGATGAAACTTGGACAGAATTTCCATAAGATGTATATGAGGAAACCCAATTGAGATACTATGAAAAATCCAAATGAGTAGGTGCAAAAATGCATGATTATAGTGCAGAGTTGCGCCAAGTTGAAACATGAACAAGAAAATTAATGGGCAATTTTCAAGTAGCCATAACTTTCTGCTCAAGACTTGGAATTGAGCATGGGAGAAGGTGTTGGAAAGGTGTTGGAAAGTGGAATATAATTATCCACCCAGAAAATTGATTTGGGTATTCCATGTTTCAAGAAATCAGAAGAAAGAATTTTGATATGTATTATTGAACCATAATGGTTCATATTTTCATGGAAAATGTTGAAACAGTTAGCCTGATAAAGTTTTGTTGGCTGCACATTTTGCATAGTTAACAACAACTAGATCAGATAAAAATCAACAAAAAGTCCATAGTAATGGAAGAGGCACAAGGTAATTAGAGTCAAGAATATGAGATTAGAGGGATGGATGTCCATTTGGGCATTGAAGGAACAAACTCCAATGGACATGGAGATGAAAGGAATGAAAACATGAATATGGCAGAGACCATTAAAACTTTGCAGAAGGATGTACAAAGCCATAAAGATGATAATGAAAGGATTATGAAATCCAAGGAGAAGCAGGATGACTTCAACATGAAGTTAATGTAGGGATTGAACTGAATAGAAAATAAATTGGACAAGGAGAGTAGCTCAAGCAAATCTGGAAGTCACGGGCCTCTTGATTTAAAAAGAAGAACCAGAAGTGTTAGTAGACATCACCGCCACTCCCCAAGGGATTTCAATAAGAGATCACATAGAATCTCAACTCCATCCCCTTTCATGAAGAATAAGAGGTCTGGGGTGGATGAGCTACAAGGAGAAATGAACAAAATCAAACCTCCTACATTTGATGGTGAGCACAAGAAGGATGAAGATGCAGAAACATGGTTGTTGCATGAGAAAGTATTTTCAATTGCATAATTATTCTTCTCATGAAAAAGGTAGAATTTCCATCTATCAACTCAAGGGAAAGGCATCCATGTGGTGGGATCATCTTGTGTAGGTGCAGCACATTAAAGAGAAAAGTGTTACTTGGAGGGAATTCAAGAAGTATTTTGAGAAGAAATACTTGACTAAGAGATATTATGACAAGAAAATGAAAGAGTTATTTGAACTCAAACTTGGGAGTATGACCATTGATGAATATGAAAGAAGTTTTTTAGAACTATTGAAGTATGTCTCTTTCATCAACGATGAGACAGTTAAGATTCTAAGAAAACCAGATGGTTAGAATTTCTAAGTGAATATGACTTTGATATAAAGCATATCAAGGGAAAAGAGAACAAAGTGGTTGATGCAATCAGTAGAAGAGTACATGAATTGCATGCTACAACCATTAACATGTACCAATCATATTTTAAAGACAGAATTACAGAGGCTGCCAAATCAGATTTGCAATACAAGGAATTAGTGGCAAAATTACAGCAAGGTATTTTGCAGTAGAAAATTGAGGAATATAAGCTAGATAATGATGAAATTCTCATGTATAGGGGCATAATTCATGTACCAAATTCTCAGGAATTGAAAAATATGATATTGGGAGAAATGCATAATGTACCTTATGTTGGGCACCCAGGTTATCATAAAACTATTGCAGCTGTCAATAGCCAATATTATTGGCTAGAAATAAAGAAAGAGGTTGTTTATTTTATTGTCAAATGTTTGAAATGTCAAAAAGTAAAGGCTGAGCATAGACACCCAGTTGGTTTGCTACAACCATTACCCATTCCTGAGTGGAAGTGGGAAGTTGTAACAATGGATTTCATCACCAAACTTCCCAGAACAAACAAGCAACATGATTCTATCATGGTAGTGGTGAATAAGCTTACTAAAGTTGCCCATTTTGTTCCAGTTAAGCTCACTCACAAGGCATCCAACATCGTTGATGTTTATATGAAGGAAATTGCTAGATTACATGACATACCCAAGACAATAGTGTCTAACAGAGATCCAAAATTTACCTCAAAATTTTGGAAAGGATTATTCAATGGATTTGGAACAAATTTGAATTTTAGCACAGCTTATCATCCATAATCAAATGGACAAAAAGAGAGGGTAAATCAAGTGATTGAAGATATGTTAAGGATGTATGTGATGGATAAACCATCAAAATGGGAAGACTACCTACACTTGGTAGAGTTTGATTATAACAATGGGTACCAAGCATCTCTAAAGATGAGCCCATTTGAGGCACTTTATGGCAGAAAGTGAAACACACCAGTAAGTTGGGATAACCCAACAGACAAAGAAATGGTTGGACTAGATTTTCTGAGGGAAATGGAGGAGAAAATGATAATAAATAAATAAATAATTAAAGGTTTCCCAAGACAGGCAGAAAAGTTATGTTGATAAGGGCATAACTCACAGGGAATTTAAAGTGGGTAATCATGTATTCTTGATAGTGAAGGCCAACAAAAGTTCTCTAAAATTGGGAAATTGTTCAAAGTTGGCAGCTCACTATTGTGGGCCATTTGAAATCCTAGAGAGGATTGGTCTAGTAGCTTATATGATTGCATTGCCTACATATATGTCTATTCATAATGTATTCCATGTATCTTTGCTCAAGAAATATATACCTGATGCTAATCATGTTATTGATTGGAATGTGATTCAGGTGGAGCAAGAAGGTGCTTTCCAAGTGCATACAATATGCATTCTGGACTGGAAAATCAAACAGCTATGGAATCGAGCCATAGGGATTGTAAAGGTTTAATGGACCTGGTATGGTCCTAAGGATGCTACTTGGGAGCATGAGGATGCAATGCGGGCAGAATACCAACATCTTTTTGAGGACTTTTGAAATTTTGTTGTATATGTGTACATGATGCACTGAGGACACTGCATAAATAAGGGGAGGGGATTGTAATATCCCTAAGGCCAAACCCAATTGTAATGTAAATTAAAATGTACTTAAGCTGGTGAGTTGTTTGATATCATTTCTGTATGCACATTTCATGGCATAGTGCGCGCATGTACTGCGCAGTAAAATGAGGAAGTTTGCACATTCCAGGATACTGCGCGTAGCATATTAAGTGTGTGCAATTGTGAGGCCAGCGAGACCTTGGTATATGCTATTTTTTATAGGCTGGTGACACAGTTATTATAAGCTAGGATGCTTATGTTTTGATTAGGCTGGAGAGCCTAGATGTTAAAGGTCAGTGTGCATGCTTTTGTACATGTCTCATAATTAATATAAAATACATCAATGCACGCAAACCAACCACGATAAAAGAGATGGGGGACTAAACTCAACTGGTTAGGGAAAGGGAGGGGCTAAAAGTTAAGGAAAATGGCTAAGATAGGGAGCTTAAGCCAAAAAGGAATATTATATTAATATTTCCTAAATCATAAAGTATGTATAATTATTTTATCCTAAGTTCTAAATTTGGGGACAAGTGGGGCCAAAGTAGCTTCCAACATGACAAGTGTCAAGTTGGGGAAATGCATACATATTGTTGGGACTTAGTTCATTTTTCCATCTTTTCAATCATTCTCCCCAGCATTCCCTTACACCATTTAGTTATCCATTCAATCATACATGAGCATGCACACACCCATTGAGTTATCCTCGATATCTTCATGATTATACCTAAACTTGTATCCATAGCCATTGTGTGTTGGTGTATCTGGTTATCTTGGGAGCTAGATTGAAGAAGCAAGTTGTCAGGCCCATGGGATATTGAAGAGGTGGGTTGTCAGGCCCGTGAGCAATTCTCCGGGTGAGAGAATTGTTGGGAATTGATTTCCTGAAGGTGCTAAACTACAGCTACAGTAATCTGAGACTTCATATCTGGCATGTTGCTAAAGCCTGGAAAGGAAGTGGGGCAGTCAAAGGACTGTTGAGCAGAGAAGGGGCACACTACCTGGGTGGGACAAGAATGTGGGGAATGAGGGACTGTAGGTTGTTAGTTTGAGTTGGCACCTGAGACAGAGACTTTCATGTTGTCTATGAGCCTTTAGCCTGGTTAGGAATCCCTTTACCCAGGTATGGTTTAGTCCCAGCTCAGGGGTGACTCACTGTTGAGAGTGATGAACAGTGTGGTCTAAGGCTGGGAGGTTTGTTGAAGGTCTGCATGTAGTTGGTGACATTCTTACCAAGATAAGTGTCAATTGTGTGATAAATTTACATGTTGTATTGTTATTTACGTGCTTATTTTTATGGGTTATCATATGTGCGGTTATAATTGTGTTTATTTTTATGGGTATTTCCTGTATATGTTTACTATTATTTCAGTGTGAATCCATGCATTTACAGATTTATTTGGTTGTTTACGTTTTATATATATATGTTTCCGCAAGAGTTCTGTGTATATATATTTTATTTGCATGTAGTTCAAAAAAATTATGTGGCATAGCTCAGTTGGATACTAGGTATGTTACAGTATGTTTCACAGAGAGAACAGTAAGAGTTCTCTAGAATAGTGTGGCTCGACATGGATGGCTGAGGACATTAAAATTCAGGCCATGTAAGTGGGTGATGTGGATAAGGAATGTTTAGGCAAGTGGGTGCAGTGAGGGCAGAGGATGAAAATATTTACCTGTGGGTGCCTTTGTAGAAGGAGAATTGCATCTGTCCTAGATGCAATATTTTCCAAGCCCATTCATGCCTTTTATTCTGTATTCTTTATTCTTTATTTCTTTTTCTTCAAGAATCTAATCAGGGGACACTTCCCTGACATGGTGACCAATGGTGACAGTGTTACCCACAAGTAATTTTACAAAAATCGGAAGGTTGGCTCGTGATGATACCCCCTTTCTCTTGGCCATGCAACCAAGAGTCACTACCCTGACGTGGTAACCAGCTAGTGGTAATATCATACTTCTAGGTACCCACAGACCTAATAGGCTGGCTCGTGATGAGACCCCCTATCCTCTAACTAGGTCTTGTTTTATTATTTTTATGGGCCCCTCTTGTTTCTTGCTGAGAAGCCTTTTATTGCTTTCTCGGGGATCCCTTGGCAAAGCATATCAAGGTTATATTCTTAGGCTTTTCTCTTTTGCTAGCTTTCTTTTACCTTCTGGGCCTTTAGCCCCTTCTTCCCACAAGGTAAGGTGCAATCCCCAAATTATAGGTCAACCCAGTTCCCGGACAACTGTAATGGGATAGATGAGTGGGAAGCAAGATGAAAGGGTGGTACTATGATAGGAGCGGAAGATGGATTTTCAAAAACCCCCCCAGTGGAAAAATGAAACCTACGGACACAGGCTTACTAGGGAATCATGTCATTCCCCCTGGACATGGTCAAGTGGGAAAGTATAAGATCCAAGCATTTGTTAGAAACAAAAGGAATTAAATGCACATGTTCAAAGGTTTTGAAGATCAGAGTGACACATACCATGATACCCGGACTCATTACCTCATGGAGAAAGTGTAAGTTTTAAACCTGTGTAGTAAAGCAATGCATATATATTCTTAAGAAAAACAGAAATTAATCAATGGCTCATTCACATAGTACACAAAGATTTATACCGGAAACCCTCAACCGGGAAAATCTTTATTATATTCATTATATCGAATTTCACCATTCACCATACAATATATACAATGTTTTTAGATATTATGTAGATACCAAATCCCTAATCCCTTAATCCGGGATTAATTTACAAAACCGCTAAAAATAGCAAAAACCACCCAAAAACAAATTTGGGACGTAGCCCCGAGCTACCACCCATTGTCGAACGTTGCGCGTAACAAGGGGGGGAATACCTGCCCCCCCTGGGACCCCCCTAGGAAAGCGCCTGGTGCACATAGCAAAAACAAAGCACTAGTACAAGGGATTGTCAGACGTAGTTGTCATATCTGACGCACCCACACACACACATGCAAAGAATATAACACATACCCAACATTCTCCCACTTGTTGTTTTCTTGGCATCCAGGGGTACAGGGGATTATATAATCAACAATCCAGGGAAACAATGCCCATTGTTACTCTACACCAGGAGAACTTTTATGTGCTCACAGACTTTGTCAATGAATCTACAACATTCTTCAAAGTGTCAACATTTTCTAGCAACACCTTCTTTTCCTCAACCATGTCTCTCACAAAGTGATATTGAACATCAATATGCTTTGTCTTCAAATGATAAATTGAGTTCTTTGCCAGGAATATTGCACTCTGACTGTCACAATCTAATCTCACTGCTTTTTGTACCAACCCAATACCTGAACACAATCTTCGTAACCATATTTCTTCCTTGCTTGCATGAGTGGCTTCCATGTATTTATCTTCTGTAGTTGAGAGTGCCACTACAACATGTCTTTTGCTCATCCAACTGATTTCTCCTCTAAATAGGTTAAACACATACCCACTTGTAGATCTTCTGCGATCTAGATCTCCAGCCCAGTCTGCATCAACAAAGCCATGTATGTCCAACACTCTGTCCAATCTTGGTCTTCCTTGGTAGCACAATCCATAACTGGTGGTGCCACGAAGATACCTAAAGACCCTCTTTACTGTTGTCCAATGCTCCTTCCCTGGTTTTGACATATACCTACTCAAAACTCCCACTGCATGTGCAATGTCTGGTCTAGTACAAACCATTGCATACATCAAACTACCAACTGCACTGGCATACGAAACATGGGACATGTCCTCTTCTTCTTCCTGTGTCTTGGGACACTGATCTGCAGATAACTTTACACCTATGGGAATAGGAACCTTGACTAGTTTACTTACATGCATATTAAACCTATGCAATATCTTCTCAACATATTTTCTCTAATTCAACCAAAGTTTCATGTTTGCACGATCTCTTTTAATCTTCATTCCCAGAATGAAGTTAGAAGCACCGAGATCCTTCATGTCAAATTTGGAGGATAGTTGCGATTTCACCACCTTGATAACATCCATGTTATTTCCTGCCAACAACATGTCATCAACATACAACACTACATAAATGAACGGATTACCAACCTGCTTGAAATATACACAGTGATCATCCCTGCTTCTTACAAATACCAATCCAAGGATGTATGTGTCAAACTTTTGGTACCACATCCTAGGTGATTGCTTCAGACCATATAGTCACTTCTTTAGCTTACAGACCAACGCTTTGTTTCCCTTCACTGCAAAGCCTTCTGGTTTCTTCATGTAGATTTGTTCTTCCATATCCTCATGTAGAAATGTTGTCTTCACATCCATCTGTTCCACTTCAATATCAAAAGAAGTAGCAATAGATAAAAGAAATTTAATAGAAGTTAACTTAGCAACAGGAGAAAAAATCTCACCAAAGTCAATTCCCTCTACCCGGGAATAACCTTTTGCTACTAATCGAGCTTTGTGTTTCTCCACTTTACCTTGTGCATTAAACTTCTTCTTAAAAAACCATTTGCTACCAACAGATTTTCTTCCACCTGGAAACTCAACTATATCCCATGCCTCATTCTTATCCAAGGCATCCATTTCTTCAACCATGGACTTCTTCCAGAGTTTACTATCCTCTGAATTCACTACTTCCTTAACAGTTCTAGGATCATCATCAGTAATAGATAAAGAAAAATTTGAATGGAAATTAGGTGGACTATACCTTTCTAGTTTCCTTTTATCTCTCATTGATCTCCTCAATACTTGGGTATGAGGTTCTTCTTCTTCTTCTTCTTCTACTTCCTCTTCTTCAGATGATTTAGATTTTGCATCATCCAACTCAAGATCTATTTTCTCAGGCTCATCTTGCGTTGGTAGGAATTCCTGTTTGGACACATCTTTTACCTCTCTGAACACAACATCTCAACTATAAACAATCTTCTTCGTTTCTGGGTTCCAAAGTTTATAACCTTTCACACCATCTTTATAACCAATAAAGATACACTTTTCAATATTTTTATCCAACTCACTCCTATTTTCTTTTGGAACATGTACATAAGCATCACAACCAAACACTCTAAGATGTTTAAGAGAGGGTTTCTTTCCAGACCATACCTCGTGTGGAGTTTTCTTGTCCAATGTTGATGAAGGTGATCGATTGACTAGGTAACATGTTGTACCCACTTCCTCTGCCTAGAATTCTTGTCCTAACCCGACACCGTTGAGAATGCTCCTTGCTTTTTCCATCAATTTCCTATTCATCCTTTCTGCAACCCCATTATGTTGAGGAGTGTATGGAGTATTCTTCTACCTTGCTATACCACACTTCTTACAAAATTCTTCGAATTCATTTCCGCAGAATTCTACACCATTATCTGTTCTCAATACCTTTATTTTCTTCTTTGTCTTATTTTCTACCAAAGCCTTAAACTCTTTAAATTTATCAAATACCTCAGATTTATTTCTAAGAAAATAAATCCATGTGTTCCTTGAAAAAACATCTATGAATGAAACATAATACACAACCTTACTTAGGGATGGAACAGGAACAGGTCCAAACACATCATTGTGTATCAACTCTAAGATCCCCTTTCCTCTTGTAGCACCATATGGGAATCTTACTCGATTCTGTTTACCATATATGCAATGTTCACAGAAATCAAAATCTAGAGTGCAATTAGACATACCTTCAACCATACCTTTACCTTGTAGTGTTTGAAGGCCCTTTTCTCCAATATGTCCATGTCTTTGATGCCACAACATGGTCTTCTTTTCAGGGATGATATTGGTCTTGTCTTCTTTATTTGTCTTCTCAAGGGCAATAGAATTGTTACACCCATTAGTATAAGTGCTTCCCAACAACTTGTATATAGTTCCGCACCGAACTCCCCTCATCAACACCATTTATCCTTGTACCATCTTGCAAGTGTTCTTTCCAAATACAGTATCCACTCCTGCATCATCCATCTTTCTTAAAGATATTAGACTCGTGGCTAGTTTTGGAATGTGCAAAACCCCGGGGAGAGTTCTAATCCTTCCATCTTTTAGCAACAACTTAACCCTTCCACATCCCAATATTTTTGTTGTCGAGTCATCTCCTAGGAATACATCACCACCATCATATTTTTCATATTTAGAGAACCACTCCCTGTGAGGAATCATATGGTATGACTCACCTAAGTCGATCAACCATACATCACAGTTTTCATGTGTACTTGTAGATGCTAGGTAAACATCACCTTCTTCTTCAGTGGAGGTTTTCGCCTCTATGGAAGAGGTACTATCAGATCCATTTGGTTTTTCAACCTTATTAGACTTGCAATCTTTTTTATAATGCCCTATTTTACCACACTTCCAGCATTTCCTCAAAGATTTTCCTGGAGACTTAGATCTACCTGTAGATTTAGATCTCCACCCCAAAGGCTTACCAAGGTTCCTGTCTTGGGTACGCCCTCTTACAAATAAATCATTTGTGTTGTGACCATCCATTATTTTTTGCCTCGTCTCTTTAGATAACAAGGATGCAACTACATCCTCATACTTCAATGTAGATTGAGTGGTACTACCTATTGCTACAACCAGATTATCCCAAGAGTCTGGCAAAGAACATAACAAAGTAATACACTCATCTTCTTCTGCAATCGTAATATTAATAGAGCCAAGTTGACTTACCAAAGTATTAAAGGCATTTAGATGTTCTGTCACAGAATCTCCATCTTCCATCCTAAGATGATACAGCTTCTTTC
>ML799141.1:52159-65931 GCA_009831015.1 Picea engelmannii
ACAGAACCCATAGAGAATTCAAAGTGGGTGACCATGTTTTCCTGAAAGTGAAAACTAACAGGAGTTCCCTGAAATTGGGAAGTTGCGCCAAGTTGGCAGCAAGATTTTGTGGGCCATTTGAGATCCTGGAAAGGATCGGGCCACTTGCATACATGCTTGCATTACCTGCATCTATGACTGTACATAATGTGTTTCATGTTTCACTGCTTAAGAAATATGTACCTGATGCTAATCATGTTATCGATTGGACTGTGATTCAGGTGGAACCAGAAGGTATCCTGCAAGTGCATCCTGTGCGTATATTGGACAGGAAAAACAAGCAGCTCCGGAATAGAGCCATAGAGCTTGTAAAGGTCCAGTGGACCTGATACGGTCCTGAGGACGCGACATGGGAGCATGCAGATATTATGCGGGCAGAGTACCCGCATCTTTTTTAAAATTTTGAAGGACACGCAGAGGCAGTGTAAGTTGCACTGAGGACAGTGCAAAAATAAGGGGAGGGGGATTGTAGTGTCCCCAAGGCTGAGCCCCGTTACAGATCATGTTATATGCAAAGAATTGTAAATATGTTCTATAGGCTAGTGAGCCAAGTTTTGTATAAGCTGTAGGCTTATGAGTTTTGTTAGGTCAGGGAGCCTAAGTGTTGAAGGCCAGGAGCTTGTTAATGTACTTGTATGTATGTAGGTCAATTAATAAAATATAAGTACCGCCAGTGCAGACCTACCACGATGAAAGAGTGATGGGGGACTGAGCGTCCACAGAATGGACAAGGGATCAGAGGCTGGAAGGTGGGAAAGGGGCTGAGTAAGGAGCCTAGGGGCTAAGCCTAGGGGGCTTAGGCTTGGAATAATATTTTATTATTATTCATAAAAATCCATATGCACATTGTTTTATCCTAAGTCCTTTGGAAGGACCCGTGAGTTCCCAAGTGGTGGGAGGAAGGTGTACGGTGGAATGCATCCAGTTCCCAGGGTGACAAGTGTCAACCCTGGTGCATGCAAATAAAATCCTGGAACTGAACCATGGGGGAGGGACGCTTCTCCATTCTGCACCGAACCTCTGTGCGTGGAACCCGTACGACCTCTGCCGGATACCCTGATTCATCTATGAAACCGTTAGCGGTGTTTGCTTGAGGAAAACTGTGGAATACCCTGTCCAGAGCTAAGAGTCTGTGTCTATTCTAGTCAACCCGACAACACATTTCCTGAACCCAAATTCCCTGTGTTAAACTCGAGTGGAAGAATCCCTGGTGGTTAGGGAAAATTGAGCTAGCCGGTGCGTGAAGCCTGCTCTGAAACCATCCCGTAAGATTATCCTGTGACAGTTGAACCTCTTTGGGAAGCATTGTCTGTGTTTTCCCGTGGATTGATGTGACTACACGGTGCTAGACTGCGTGAGGCTTGTTGGCCTGTGTGCGACTCCTCCAGGTGAGGGAGTGCACAGAGGGAGAAGAGAACTCCTGGAAGGAACCCTGTAGTTGCCACAGAGCCCGAACAATTCCGGTCCGGTCTGTTCCTGTAACCCAAGGTAAGCGAGACTGGCATTCGAAGGACTGTCTAGATGACAAAGAAGGTGCACTCTCCTGGGGTGGAACAGGCATGTGGGGAATGAGGGTCTATGTGCAGTGAGCGTGGGAGATGCCTGGGAGAGCTTATTCCTGATGAATGTGTATGTGTTGTCTTCCCTGTAACCTCAGCTTGAGTCTAGATTCCTTGTCCTGGGGTGGAGCTCGGTCCCAGCTCGGGGGTGACCTACTGTTGAGATGATGAATAGTGTGGTCTAAGGCTGGGAGGTTCGTGGAAGGCTTGCACTTGGTTGGTGATTTCTCCAGCTGATAAAAGATAAGTATTCTGAGTTATGATTTAACACGTTTGGCATGACTATGTTGTTTATATTATCATGTTTTCCGCTGTGTAAATGAATTAATGACGAATGCTATGGAACATTTAATTATAGCAGTACCCATATATTTTACTCTAAGTTTTAAGTGTGTTTAAATGTGTTAAATGCATTTGCTTATAATTCCATGTAAGGAATGGTAGAACTGAGAGGTTGGGAAACCTGGGTAGTGAAGGGTACACTACAAATTGGTATCAGAGAAATTGGTACACTACAGAGACGATTTCTCCTTAGGGTAGCACGAGAAGTAGTGTGTTACCGAGAGAAGCATCCATGATGCCATTTTTGTAGAAGCTATGAGCTTCATTTTTTATATTTTGGTCTTTGGATGAAAAGCAATATTTTTGTAAAAAACTTTTGATTGTTATATATATATACATGAGGCTTCTACCGACTTATTTTGCTTTGTATAATACATGTGATGTGTGATTGGATTTATAAATGTCTCAGATGTCTATCTAACACATAATTAGCTAATGCATCAGTTAATGTATTTAGACATCTAGGAATGTGTTGATACTCGATATAATCAAAATAACGTTCCAAGAGGCGAATTCATAAATATACTCGTAACAAAGTAAGACTTCGAATAGCATAGACATTACTTAACTGTAGCACTATTAGCTATGAATCAAGTTGTATAACCAAACGAAGAATCCCAAGTGAGATAGCATCAGTCAACAATTTGATGACGGTGCTATACTCTGCTATATTATTGGTTGCACGACTGAGGCAAACACCATGTAGATTGATAAGTTCATTTGTGGGTGCATAGATTGCCCATGCAGCAGAAGCTAGGTTCTGAGTGCTATGACTATCGCCATTGGTGAAGCCAAGGTTGGGTAACTAAGACTCCGACATATGAAAACCAAGCACAACGCAAGATAAGCGATCGAGGGTAGAAACTGAATAACAAAAAAACACACAAACGTAGCACACTACAGTATGATACAGTAAAATACAAGCACTCATGCAAAGATAGTCTAAGAATAGTACTTCTTTAAGTAAAGCCCATTGCTGGGTTCACTCAAAGGAATTCCATCATAATCTACTAACTCGTAGGCTCCCTTCTCCAACACTCATTTGACAATATAAGGGCCTCGCCACATAGCTTCAAATTTTCCGACACCTAGCAAATCATGATATTGTTCATAGAGGAGAACCAAATCGCCCTCAAAGAAAACATGTGGTTTGACATGTTTTTCATATTAGGCCTTGACGCGTTTCTTCTGGGTTTCAATAACTAGGGTGGCATCTCGACGGGCTTCGTCCAATTGCATAAGATACAACATGCGTTCTTCTTCAGCAGAGGTGTTTGGAATAATTTCAATGGCTAGATTTAACGATGGGATCTCACATTCAATCGATAAGATATCTTCTAAACCATAAACTAATTGGAAAGGTGTAAACCTCGTGGAAGACTTCATGGATGTCCGATAAGCCCATAATGTTGAAAACAACATCGCGTGCCAACTCGTTTTGTGAATTCCTATAATCTGTTGAAGCATGGTGATAAGAACCTTGTTGATTGCTTCAACTTGACCATTGGCCTGTGGGTAGTAGGGGATTGAGTTTTCATGTCGAGGACCCAACTTTTCTATGAGCTCAGACATCATGAAGTTTTGAAAGTGGCTACCATGATCAGTGACAATAGACTGTGGGATTCCAAATCATGCAATTATGTGATTGAATATGAATAGAGCTACAGTTTTTCCAATATTTTCGAATGTAGTTATTGCCTCAACCCATTTCATGAAATAATCCACAGCTACGATAATGTATCCATGCTCCCCGACCGAGTGAGGGTTACAAGTCATGAAATTGATACCCCATTTAGTGAAAGGTCCAACAGAAACTACAGGGTGTAAAGGAACGGGATGAGATCTGATCTTATGGTTGTATGTTTGGAAAGTGTGGCATTTCTAAATGACAGTTATACAATATTTAAATAAAGAAGGCCAGAAGTAGCCATCTCACAAGATATTTTGGGCAGTGGCATACCCAGACATATGACCACCACATGATCCAGAGTGGCATTCATTCAAAGCTTTCTCAGCCTCATCAAAGGTGAGACAATGATGTAAGATAGTGTCAACACCCTAGCGGTAAAGAGTGTCACCGAGAATGATGTATTGATGGGCTTGATAGCGGATACGATGACAGTCTGCACTAGAGAGGTCTGGCCAAAAAGTTTGAGTCTGGAGATAAATGATAATATCTCCATACCAAGGATCATCAAAACTAATCATAAAAAGGGATTCGTCGGGTAAGGAATCCTCTGCCACTTTTTCTGTCTCAGCAGAGGGAAGGTCACATATCAGTTCAGAAAACACCAAGGATTTCTTGGACTTAGTGCATTCAAATTCTAAGTCAAACTCCTGGAGAATCACTATCCATTTGGAGTATTTTCCCCCTAGCAATTGACGTGTAAGAATGTGTTGCATAGGGTTTCAATATGAAATTACAATGGTCTTGTGTACTAGAATATAGTGATGGAAACATTAGATAGCTTGAACAGCTGCCAAGGACAATTTTTCAATATGTAAGTACTTGGCTTCGGTAGTCGTGAGACTCTGACTCAAATAATAAATGACATGTTCATCGTGTAAATCGTCTTCTTGGACTAGAACCATGGCGATGGTCGAGTCCGAAGCAACGAGATAAAGGAAATAATCTCAACTATAATCAGGCGAGAAAAGTAGTGGAGTACAGGTTAAAGTCAATTTCAAAGCATCGAAGGCTTTATTGGCAGTGGTGTCCCATACAAACTCATAGAATTTATTTAATAGTCGATTACATTCGAGTGTTAACTCAACGTAGTTTGGGATAAAACGACGTAGAAAGTTTGCCTTCCCTTGCAAACTTTGTTGTTGGTGAAGTGAGGAAGGAGGAGGGAGATTGAGGATCGCCTTGACCTTCAAAGGATCTACCTTGATCCCTTGACGTGACACAATAAATCCCAAGAGTTGGTCAGACTCCACACAAAAGAAAAAAAATTGTGGGTTTAAGCGTATACGATAGAACCAACAGTGAAGGAAAATGGCTCGAAGGTGGGCCAGATGATCACCACGATGCATGGAATGCGCTGGTAGGTAATCTAAATATGGTTGTACAATGTGCTTAATATCATGGAAAGCATAAGACGTAGCACGTTGAAATGTGGCACCAGAATTCTTCAAACTGAGGGGCATTTTTCAGTAGGCAAAATTTCCCCAAGGACAAATGAAAGCGGTTTTGTGTTGATCCACGAGTAAGATATTGATTTGATTATATCTAGAGAAACTGTCCATCAAAGAGAATATTTCACTTCTAGTGCAATTGTCGATGATTTGGTCAATGAAGGGGGTAGGAAAGTTTTCCTTAGGACAAGCTTTGTTGATATCCCTATAATCAACACAGACACGGATCGTACCTTGTTTCTTGTTAACCGGAACTAGATTGGATACCCAATCAGTCAAAACCACTAGATAAATAAAGCCAGCTTTAAGAATTTTTTTAACTTCAAGCTTGATAGTAGCTGCTTTATGAGGGTGGACCGAGCGAAGTCTTTGCTAGACGAGTTTAGCATTCGGGTAGGTCTTAATTTTGTGTACAACAATATCAGGGTCGATACCCGGCATTGCTTCGTAGCTCCATGCGAAGATGTCACAAAATTCTTGAAAAAGTGACTTATACGTAACAACCTCATCTGTGGAACATGAATCTCCGATGTGGACATTTTCGACAACTCCGGGTTTAATATATATGTTGAGAGGGATGGTGGGAGAAATGTTACTTAAGTTCCCTTCGTATAACACATCGTGTGTGTATTCAGGAACCGAAGAAATAACGACAACGATCGATGAAGTCGAGATCCATTGGTAACTCTCGATGGTGTGTTGTTCAAGAAAGATAATGGAACGATGATGTCCATCATCCCAAGGGGTATCTTCCATCAACATAACCGACATAATCATCTCTTCCGTGGGAAAAATAACGTGGAAAAGATCAGGAGACGAATCACCGAGAGAGGGAGTAGAAGGGTCAGCCGATTGAATGGCTTGGTGAGTGGATTCAATCGGACTTAAAGGCATATGGTCGCCGTAGTGAAGATAATCACTGGGTTCAGGTACTATCCACGGGTCAGAAGATGTGGGATTTTCGCGGACGGAGGTGGAAATCATGTTAATCGAGGAAACCAAAGGAGGTGGAACATCGAGTGGTGGGATTGGAAATGTACCCATTAGAGTGGAATCTTTTAGTAGACCCACACCGACATTCTCGTACCCAGGGGGTGTCTTTGCAATGAAAGGTACATTGTTGGTACGTGTATTGGAGTTAAAGAAGGCTAGTTGGTATACTGTAACTACTTTTCCCTGATGTGGAAAGCGCACAATATGGAAAAGAGTAGACACGACTGCACACATGGAATCGATCCAGCTACGGCCAAGTAAAATATTGTAATCGAGAGGTCAGTCAAAGACCTCAACTTCAACGCTAACCGTTTTTCCTTCTAACGTAATAGGCAATGAAGGGAGAACACCATAGGGTTTAAAGCCAGATCCATTAAATGCTTTGAGCGTGTTGTTTGATTCAGTTAAGGGAGGAGAGCCAATGGCTTTCCAGCAGGTGATAGAGATGACACACGTCGAGTCACCCTCATCAATAACTATTCTAAAAATGTTCTTTTCAGCGACAACAACTTGTATTTGAAATGTCAGTTAAGGGGGTAACCTTGGAATGTGATCTTCCAAGTCAAAGATTATTAAATTCGTATCTGTGGGGTTGATTCCACCAATAGCTTTCAACAGTGCCTTTCATTTTGTAGGAAAACTCTGAAGGACTTCAAGGGCTGACATTGCAGACAGTGCTTGTGCTAGAACTTCTACGATACTATAGTTCTGGGAAGCACGCACATGGGGATTGAAGGAAGACTTTCGAACCATGCCCTTAGGAGGAGGGCGAAGAACTGTATCGGGGCTTGGTCGTTCAAGATGAAGAGGACCGGTGGAAGGTGGAGTCGAGGGAGATTGTTGAACCAATGGAGGTGGCATATCATCAACTTTATCCTTGGAGGAAGAGTAATCTTTGGCACGAGTGGTAAGTGTGATGTCATTCTTCTTTGAATCGCCGTTACACATAAGGACATAGGAGGTAGTCGAGGAAGAAGGTTGATCATGGATGACCAATTGAGCCTATTGTTGAGAAGGGAAGGGTTGAGACAAGACGATGGGTGTAGGAGGTTTTGGGATCCCTTGGAGGAACTTTGTGACCTCAGCACGTCTCGGACAATCCTTCGTGTAGTGATCATCACCACAAATAAGGAAAGAATAGCGAGGTTTGTGTTTATCCTTATCATCAGTAGGTTGT
Organism: Picea engelmannii; assembly: GCA_009831015.1. Classification (NCBI taxonomy): domain Eukaryota; kingdom Viridiplantae; phylum Streptophyta; class Pinopsida; order Pinales; family Pinaceae; genus Picea; species Picea engelmannii. Next base: position 59,408 of record ML799141.1, read on the forward strand.
GACTTGGTATTGTCGTGTTGTGGATTGTTATTTTTATCCTCCTTATTCCTACCCTTCCCTTTTTTGGATTTATTCTTATCGGTAGGAGTTGATTGAACGACGTTCACTTCTGAAGTTTTATCGGTGGGACGGGTGGGTGTTGGAGGAGTTTGAACATTAGAAGCATGGAATTTGGGCATGGTGTGAGAGGCCTACACAGATTGCAGTTGGGCATGGAAAGTACCCATCACACCATCAGGAGCATGAGAAGTTGTTGGGGTTGTTGAGGTGGTTGTGGTAGAAGTACGAGGTGCATCAGGGAGAAGATCATAAAGAGTATTTGTTTGTGAATAAACGAGATCAAGATACTGGGCATGACTAATCGCCTGTTATTCAGTGACAAATTTGCCCATAGAAATGATTTATATATGTTATTCACAAAGGATTTCATGAACCATTCTGCCAATAATTGATCGGGAAGATCGAGTTTGATTAGATGTCATCTTCGTCTCCACTCATGAATGTGATCGGAGATATGAGTGGCTTTACTTTGTTTGAAAGAACTCAAAATATTGGTTCCCATTTCATAATGGATTGGCAATTGGTATTGAGTGAGGAAATCCATAGCTAGGGTATTGAAATCAGTGAAGAAGCCTCATGGTAACTCTATATACCACTTCACGGTCAAACCCATGAGAGTTCGTTGAAAAATACGTAGTCAAATGGAGTCATCCATCAAAGAGTTGGATGAACACCAAAGGTGGAAAGTCATGACATGATTGTTCGAGTCCTCTCTAGGTTTACCATCGAACTTAGGAATGTCAGATGGTAGTTTGGCTGGTATGACAGGCCAATGAGGAGAGTGACGGATAGGGTCATTCAAAATTCTAGAAAGATCAGGGAGGTCCAAAGTGGCCAAAAAGGGTAAATGTCTATTCACGTGAGGGTACTGGTGACTTTGGGGAGGAAGTCTCGTCGGTATACCAGTAGGATCATAAACATTTTTCATATAATGTGAAGATCCGAGTAGATTCGGTTGTTGGTGTGGTGGCAGGTATCCCATGGGGTTGTACTGATTAGGTACGTTCCCTTGGAAATGGATAGTAGATAGAACGTTTGAACCCCAAATGGAATTGGAGGTCTTGGGGTAAGGTTGGCCCATACCAAAGGGTATGAAAGAGGTGACTTGAGGTTGTTGCCCCCCAGTCGATTGAGTATTACCCTAGGTGAGAAACTTCCAATACTGGGCTAAAGTTGTCAGGATGTTTTGTCCATAGGGTGGGGTGGGTGGGGGTTGTCCTCTAAATGGAAGTTGTGTCCCCATTGGGATTTTACCTCCAAGCGGGGGTTGAAATTGTCCCCCGGGGTTAAATTGTCTACCAACAGGAATCTGATAATTAGGTGTGAAAGACTGAGTAATGCCACTAGGGTCGGGTCCGCCGATGAGAGGTGGATAAGACCCTTTGGAAGGGGGCTGAGGAAGTGTCAGAATAAAACCGGGAACATGATTTTTCTCAGGAGGAGTGAAGACTCCAGGAGTTCCGGATGGAACTTGGGTAGGAATGAGAATAGAAGCATTCAACACATTATACCCAAGAGGAAGTGATGGGATCTAACTAGGTAAAAGTGGTGTGCCAATAGGTGTTTGTCTAGCCACCATATTCCCGGTGGGAATAATCATAGTATTTGGGACCATCATTGAATGGACCTGCTAAAGAGGGATGGTTGAACTGGAACTAGCTGACAATGCTTCTGAACTGGGAAAATAATAGCACGTTGTATTGTTAAAGTGATCTAAAGGTATCGTAAACATGTAAGATGTTTCGAGTGGTTCAGAAGTGGTAGGTATTTCAACTCTTGTCTCTGAGGTAGGAGGGTTCCTTCTAGAATTCAGAGACTGAGCTATGTCATTTTTCAAATAAGGATCTTCGTTAAGGCCGGCGACAATTTCGGGAGGTAATCCAGAAGTGTCGATAACAAGTTCTCTAGACGAATTGAGTCGGAGAATACGTCTCTCATATCCAGGAGGTAGGTGGAAAGCTTCTAGAGGGTCAAAAACAATTCGAAAGGTATCTAGAGAATCGGTCCTTTCCGGTTGTGAAGGTACATGGTCCTAGATTTCACTCTGTTGAGGAGAATCCTCTGGTGGGTTATGAGGCAAGGGTTGAGAAACTTTCGGATCTTCTGGAGGGAGTCTTTGCATCCTATGTGAACGACATGGAGGTTCAATGTTGGCTGAACAAAAAATTCTACGAAAACAATCAATGGCCAACTATGTTAACAAACAACACTCGCTAGTAGAATCTAGGAATCAAAACCAAGAAAACAAAACCTTCATATTCTAAAGTCACTAGTTGGTGATGAAATCCAACGTCGTGAAGTTGAGACAAGAAGGGGTTGGGCTAGGGTGGAAAAGTTACGTTGACGACCTGCTTAATAGAATTACACCCTAGTGCAAGCTCCCACACATAATCGTGGGTATACCCTCCAAGGATCCCGAGTGAATATAGCCAACGTCGATTCCAGGTACCGTGGAGACTTGCCCCTCCATAGTCACCTTGTGTAGGACCCTAAGCAGATAGGCTACTAAAGTTACCACAAACAACAGTAATGCTTGGGGAAAAATTCGGCAGTCCGATCCACACGTAAGGGCAGGGTATCAAGCCCGAAATCAACTTGAGAGGCTTCCACTCATCATTGTGGGTATACCTTCAAGAGACCCCCATAATACGTTCAATCTCTACACTGAGACCAACAAAGCAGGGTGAGTAACTCTGCCAATCTCAATGCGACCTCAGGTTTGACCCTTGTGTGAGAAGGGCTTCCCAGGAAAAAATGTTGCAAATGGATTTGAACACTCCCTATCACAAGATACTATTGTGTGTTTTGTGCTTTGGAGAGTGTGTCTCACTGCCTATTCCAAATCTCTAGCCTAGCTAATGTTGGTGTAAAAGAGCCCTAGAAAAAGTTACTAGTTAAATTTTAGAGTTTCACAATATTATTAAAGGTTGTTGTTTATTCAAAAGGGAGACAGGAATGAAACCAATGTCGTGTAAGACTTTGACCCAATAATGTGCAAATAGAAATGAATGATGCAAAATTTCATTCGATGAATTCTATCTACAGTAGGGAGAAAGTATTTTCCTGGAACAATGCAAACTACGATGTACAATTCTTTTCTTTGAATATAGTACCAAACAATCAACAACAATGTAATTTCACTATTCGTTCTTTTTCAATGTTTCAAACACCAATATTTCTTGTATAAATGATCGCTTAAAATACTTTAATTTCTTCCTTTCAAGAAACCAAAACAAAGATGTAACTAAGAAAGGATAAGCAATCAATGAAAATAAAGCACTCAACAAACACCCAAATCGATCTTTCAATGGAGATAAAAATAAAAATTGATAAGAAAATGTCTCTTCAAATATGAATAAGAAATGTTTTTCTGATCATTAAGAAATCCATAAGATGTAACCAACCTACAAATCCAAATCCAAACCAAGACATTTAATCGAGCAAGCACTCGGATGCAAGTCCAGAGATTATATCCTTGTCGATAAAAATAAAAAACAAAGATTGAAAAAAGATCAAAAGAGAGGTATTTGATCTCTGAAACCAATCAAGATCAAGCTGAAACAATCAAAATAATTCAAGAACTGGCATTAAAAATCCTTGTCCATCTGACTAAAGCAAAACTAGACAGCAGTAGAGGCCAAAACCCAAACCAAAATAAATTTTCAAACGTCGTTGTAGGTGGGAAGTATAACACAGTGTGGACATGAATGATTTCCATGAGACAAAAACATGCAGGGTGCAGAAATCTCACGCTGAAACAAACCACCAGGGTGCGGAAATGAATGGTTTCCGCAGGCTATCTATAAGGTGCAGTGCAGACATGTTTGAATGATCAAGAAACTTGGGGAAAAAGGAAAAACATCTAGCTGGACTTTTAAACCCAAGGAGAGTGAATGGGTCTCCCAAAGACTCAGAGATTGATATATAGTAAAAAGAATAGGTCAAAAGAAAACCGCCAACAAAACACCACAATCAAGTTTTCTTCCCCAGCGGAGTCGCCAATTTTGTTATTGGGCAAATCGGTAGATGTGGACATGAACTGATCCCCCTAGAACAAAACAAGACGCTTTCTCTAAGTTGCAATCATTGATTTTACTATCCAAATAGGAATAGATAACATACCTTATGAATCACTTCCTTATATCTTTGTTGTCCCTGCTTCACTCCAGTGCTCTTGTAGAATCAAATCTGTGATAACACAAACCAACCAACATGAAAGCATCAATAGTAGAATTCAATGACAACCTAAACATGTGATCAAGGAGTCATGTAATAAAACACTAATCATTTTATGGGAAAGATACATGCCATCGTATTATATTAATGAAAAGTAGAATATACAACTGAATTTCCTTGATGTCACAAATTCCCTTTTGGTGGTCCTTTGTTCCAACACACACATACACTTGCTCCAAAATTCGCATGAATATAATCCATAAGAGATCGATGGACAAATGGAGGCCTCAAGCATCAGTAAGGGCAGGATTCTTCACACAGTCTTCAGCCTATTCTTTCATCAATTCTCTACTTAATCTTACTTCTTCTTGCTTAACCTTTTCCATGAGAAGCCCACGATTATATAGGAGAAGGTGAAGTGGTTAAAAGGATGAGGACGATCCCACCAAATCAGAGAAACCAGTAGGATCACAACCACACAGATGCCACCTCACATTCTAGAAGATTACCCTTCTAGAAACTTTGTGAAACCTATTTCATCTTTTAGCTTTGGAACATCGTTGCACCCTGCCTATGTAGCAGCCTGCGGAAATCCCATAGGCCAGCCATAGAGCAGCCTGCGGAAATCCCATAGGCCAGCCATAGAGCAGCCTGCGGAAATGAAAGATTTCTGCACTGTGTAGTATGAGAATCCTGTAGACCCTTTCTAAAAAGCAGCCTTGTAGAGGAGGAAATAAGTTGTTTTTCTCAGGAAAAAGGTCATGTCGGGATCCTGAACACATGTCTGTGATATCATAATTATAATGACCAAAATAATGTGTAACATTGGGCACCATATCTCTTGAACCTATTCCCGGTTGACTGCAAGGATGTGCATGATCTAGGAACAGAGTTCCACTATTCATGGATGATCACACTAATAGACTTCATGGGATGGAGAGTGCCAAGGTACGTAGTTTTTGGCACTTGACCCAAACCCAACCAAGGGGCAAGATATTTGTTTCTTAGAGCCAGGCCAGAGGCGAGGAGAAAAAAGGTGAACGGGTCTATCTTTGAAGGATACCTATGCGACCTACAAGAAGCCATCTCCAAGATGTGGAGAATAACACCAGAAGCTATCACGCAATATGGGGACATTGCCAAATTCTATGCCACATGACATACAATGTGGATACAAGCAAGGAAGGATCAAGATAAATAGTGGTTGCAAATGTGCTACTGTATCACAGAGGGGGACATCTACATGGTCAGCATCCAATGGGATGATGAGTGTAAGACTCCCATCCTTACCCAGGAAATACCGGAAAGAACAACAGAAGAAGAGGCGGGGCAGGGAGAGACCCAGCCAAAGTAACTTCAAGTGCCCAAGAGACAAAGAATGGGCCAGGGAAAGACAACACTGAAAGACCAAGGGCCAACGAAGACAGGGCCCCAGAACGGAAAGAAATATAAGGCGCAGTCGCCCAAGGAGCAGTAGAAACAGGTCAAGCTCGTGCAAGAGACTGAAGTAAATCCCAACCCACATGAACCGGGGGGAAACAAGAGTCCAGCCATGTAGACAGGAGGCGTGCACAAGAAATCAAAGGCACAAAGAACATCACCAGAGTATACGATCACAGATGACGATGGGGAAATGATATCCCAAATGGTCCAGGATTTTCTATCCGAGGACTTCAACCATGATGCACACCACAGGGATTGGATTGAAGAGAAATTGGGAGACATGCAGCATCTCCTTAAGCAAATCTGGGAAGGGCAGCCAACAAGCAGCAGGGGACTCAAACCATTAGCATCAGAGACAGAAGGAAGTGTGCAATAAGAGAAATGGGAGTCAGTCCAAGAAATATTGCAGCCACACGTAACATTCCATATCAACCTTAGTATGTTTCACATGGATGACATTGTGGGGTAGACACCCTTGAAGGACTTAAGCCAAATCCAACTTGTGTTGACAAGGATACCATCAGGGGCACTACACAGGTTGCAAGTGAGTGTAAACCACGAGTGATCTAAAAATGAAGAAGACTTGAAAAACTTGAATAATTATTGCAAGTGAAATGTTATGTGTTTAAATCAACAGGATCAATTTGCAACACATAAATTAAGGATTACTTATGCAAAATACACACAGATAGCAACATAAAAATTGAACATAAACACATGTGCACAGCAATTGATAAAGGAGTTCACCCCTCTTATGGGCTACATCTCCTGGTCCATCTTCCAATGGATCATTATTATTAATTTCTCAAAACGTGCTCAAAAACATGTCTTACAATGCTCAAACT
>ML799141.1:84592-94985 GCA_009831015.1 Picea engelmannii
CGGCACCTCAATCGGTCGAAAAATGAAGAAGTTAGGCCTCCTGGAAGTCTCCCTCTTCAAGCTTGTTGTCTCTGGTTCTACAATTCGCACCCTCCTTGAGTGAACCTGGCTCACACGCTCTTTTAAGCGTAAAAACCCAGCACTGGGTGCAACCACGCCAACGGTGCAAACCGTAGGACAGTTAAGGTGCCTCCAGCCCCTAACCGCCTCGGCACCTGGGCATATGGCCATACGACCTCGCGCGTTGGCAAAAGGGTGGTTAAACCATTTGAAACCGTGTCAACCGACTCCTGCGCACCAACATTTAACACATGGGTCTTGGTTTCAAACCCCGCGGCAATTATTAACACACAGTTATATAATATACAATGCAATGTATTGCAATACATTGCAATACAATGCAATGCAATGTAATGTAATGTAATACAACGTGTGCGTGCCAATGGTCGGGCCATAATATATGTGGGTCATATGTTAAACAATGTGTCCACGGGTCGGGGCTATGCCCCGGCCCGCCCCCCTTTCCGTTTGTCATAACATTCAAACTTAAATATATGTTTTATGGCATAGCTAACAAGGAACAATGGCGGGAAAGTTGGTTAGTGGAAGCTTTGTAAGATTTGTGCTATGGGAGGTCCAGGGGTCGAACCCCGTGGACTCCCAATACAATTTTTACATATGAAACAATGACCAAAGAATGAGCGACACGTGGCGCCCTCGGGTTCGGCCACGTGTCCTCATACTATTCGCCCATAACGGACACGTGTCAACATGCTACTCGCCAACATCAACCAATGAAAATGTGCCACGTCACCCACCTACCACATCACCGTACAGATGGTACGGCCCTGCCACATCACCGTACAGACTATACGGACAGGTACAGTCAGCATCCAAAAATGTTGCCTGTTTGGCTTGGCGGACAGATCGCAATATCTTCTCCATACGGACTCCGTTTGAGAAAGTAAATATACCGCCAGAATTAGGAAGACAAGACAGACACAATGGCATTGTTTTCGTTGCATTCCGAGCACTTTGAAAATTGAGCAAAATTTGATCCCCTGATCAACGAGGTACAGTATCGCACACGCAAACACTTAACCAAATTGAAGAAGGCAATAAAGAAACGAGATGCGCTGGAAATAGTCTATGAGTAGGCTAAATATAAGACCCAGGAGTAAAAGGATCACATAAAAGGATTGGAGCAGAAACTGGTAGGAACTTTTGCGAAGATTCTACAGGTCGCGCAAGAAGATGAAATCACAGCAGCAAAAAAGATTGATCGGATTGTGTAGGCAATCGATCAATATAAGAAAGAGATTGAGAATCTATGAGAACGTCTCATACCAACCACTCCACCAGTGGTCAGGGAGAAAAGGAAGTGGAAAGAAACAACGCAACTGCAGGAAATAGAGCAATAGGTCAGCACAGCAGTTGACTTGTTCGATAAAGCAATGCAACTTTGGAAGAAGTTAGAGGAGGATCAGCAGGTCCAAAAGTGGGACAAGAAATAAGAAAGGATCAACACAGTGATCCAAGAGCTCAAGTAGAAGAAGAAGACAATACCAATCACAGAATGCGTCAAAGGGATGCAAGATATGAATAGATTGTAGGCAGAGCTAATTTCCGCACAAGCACAGAAACATGAGAGACAAGCTCAAATGGAACCACTACAAGAGCGGGTAGTAGAAGTCTTGGCACAAGTAGAGGAAGCCAAGGAACAGATATCACAAACTTAGGTAGAGTGCATGGAATTTATCAGTGAGGAAATTGCAATCCAGATAGTGAACACACTCAAGGAGAAGATTGCACAGGCGCAGACACAAGCAACAACACTCAAGGAAAAGTTCCAGGCGATCACCAAGGAAATCAAGGAGGCACACAAAGATTAGGTGGATCAATATGAGAAACATGTCAGTGTTGGGGGCCTGTTGGAGGCAGGCCAAAGGAAAAATAGGAAAAGCATGGCATTTTTTGGAAAGAAAGCATGCATAAGAGAAGCAACAACTGGAAGGAAACACAGCACGTGCGCATGCAAGGAAGGTGTGCACAAGGAAAGAGATAGCTAGAAGGAAGAACAACATGCACGCATGCAGAAGAAGAACTAATTATGGTAGGTTTAGGGTTTTGGTAAGGTATTGTAAATGTTTGAAGAGCCCAAAATGTATAAATAGCGATACGTAGGTATCATAGGTGGTTAGCTTTGTGTTGTTTGGTTCTGAATATTGTAGCTACACATGAGTTGATGCGATAGGTAAAGTTTTGTTGTAAGACCTATTTTGTATAAGATGTTGAGCTAGAGGGGATGAGGAAAGGTAGATCTTGAGGGTTAGATCTCAGGCTGTGGAGCCTGGTGCGATCTATTCCCCCTCATATAGATCTCACCCAACTGAGGAGAGTTGTAAGTGTGCGGCGCTGTAGATGCGAACATAATATAATAAAAGAGCTAAGAGCCAAATATTTGTGGACATATCCCCAAGAGAGGGTGAACCATGGTAACATATGTGTTATGTGATGAATGATTGCATATCTTATTGTCTGAAGCAATTATTATCATGTTGAAGGAATGAGTTATTTTATTTCTTGTTTAGTTCTTTTGCGATATTAAGGAATAAGCCTATGGGTCTACTGCATAAATCGTGAATAACAGTATGTTGCATTTACAAGTCATAATAATGGCTCAATATTTAGCTCGCTTATCTCCCACTCAATCCTATGTTGTAAACACCTGATTATTACAACCACCCATTAAAGATATCTTAGGTGAGACAGCGCAGCACATTCTGTGTGCTGCGTTGCCTTCTAGTTTACCAGGAGGGATGATAGTTTTAGAGGCTTTGTTGGAAACCCGAACAGACATGAACCCTGGGTCAATAAAATCAGATAGTATAGGAGAGAAGTAACCAACATCAAGCAACATACGACATAGAAAATCAAGAAAATAGAGAGAAATGAAGGAGAAAAATTATCAAATAAACCCAAAAGGGAGATCTCCCCAGTGGAGTTGCCAATTATGTTACGAGGAAAATATCTCTATGGCTTGGGGTAAACCACAATAGATGGAACGACACCCAGATATCAACTCTAATATCAAGTATGTTAGACAAATGGAAATGTTAACAAAATGAAGGCTAGAATCCTACCTCCTTTGGACGTTCGAAGAAGACCATGGTTGAGCTCATGATCCAACACTTGATACCTGCAACTTGTCCTCAACATCCAAGATACACAAGCACATGGAAATTATATGAAATGTGAGCATATAAACTAACATAATACATTAACATGTATAACAAATATTCCCATGGAAAGTAATACAAATATTTTCAACATCTAATTGGACGAGAAAAGAGTATTTCTATTAATGTGATCAACATAAGTACATAGGTGACAAACTTTTGTAACGACACATATCCGAATCGAGAAAATAAGTCCCTCCACCTGGGCCTTCACCACTTCAATCCTCCATAAAGGAAAGATGACAAGTAGTAGGATTAATTGAGTTTGTCCTCCTCAATATAGGAAGAGCTTGGGGGTTGAACAAAAAAAGTTAATACTTTCAAGGACAAAGGGATGCAAAGTCAATATGAAGTGAAATTTCTCCAGAGTTTCTTTGCTATCTTTCTTGAATTTTTTAAAGGCTTGTATATGGCTCAATTTATAGCCTCCAAATAAACTTGAAGGGTTAGGTTAGAGCGATTCTAGTATATGGAAGGTCAAGGATCATGGATCTCATGACATGGCATGGAAACCCAACATATTTTTATTTTTGAGCACAAAACCCGATGTACATGGGTTGTAATGGAAAAACCTTCATATACGCGAGTTGTCTAACTATGTCTCTCATATATATACAAACTTTTTAATTTTTTACTCTGGAATGAGCACAATGGGATTCGATTCTACAGAGGGAAAGAGAAGGCAATCAAAGAAAGATGCATGGAGTGTGGAAAAAAATTGCTATAACAACAAGCTTATCTATAGCCTTACTATATCAACACTGAGATTGATCACTGGCCCATCCAGGCCTAGTGTTGTAACCTCTCTCTGATACGACTTTGTAACACACCCAACCCCCAAGTAGACTTTTAAGGGATGGGGTGTTAAATTTTGAATTTTTATTAATCATCTTAGAATCCCTATTTAAGTGCACTATTTTCTTATGCTCGTCGAGAGATTTCCAACGAATGTAAATTTATCCAAAACCAAGTTCTAGATAAAAATTCATGGCACTATAAAGTTTTAAGGATTCCATTATCAAAAGGCCTCTCACTGCCACATGGAATCATCACCTTGTGACATGTGGCCTTATGTAACACACCCACGGTGGGGCGTCGAAATTTCATTATTTTTCTTAAGAAGTCAAGACCTTCATTTGGAGTCTCAATTCCCATTTTGCTTGTCCAGGGATTTCCCACCACAGTTACCATACTCAGAACTGAACTTAGAACTGGCGGATATGCCTCTCTCCATCTCCTCGGGTGTTCATTGGTCAAGGCCATGGAAATTCCATGTGGGGATAACTCAATAGGTTCGTCAGATGCGTCGAGACTTTTGGATTCAGGTGTTCTTGAATCATCTGACTCTGAGTCCGCCGAAGTCCAAACTTGCGAGAAGACATGGATTGAATTGACGGTCCAAAATATGGTCACAGCCAACGGTTGAGATTAAATTCGGGCTTCGGGCTTTGGGAGTTCTTGACTCTCTTGACTCTGATTTCACTGAAGTCTGAACTCATGGATAGACACGAAAGAAATCAACGGTCCAAACTTTGGTCACAACCAACGACTGATATTAACTTCGGGTCTCGGGCTTCGGGAGTTCTTGACTCACTTGACTCTAATTTTGTCGAAGTCTGAACTCGTGGGCAGACACGGATCGAATCGACGGTCCAAACTTTGGTCACATCCAATGACTGAGATTAACTTCCAGCCTCGGGCTTCGGGATTTCTTGACTCACTTGACTCTAATTCCGTTGAAGCCTGAACTCACAGACAGACATGGATCAAATCGACGGTCCAAACTTTGGTCACAGCCAATGACTGAGATTGACTTTGGGTCTCAGGATTTGAGAGTTCCTGAATCACTTGACTCTGATTCCGCCGAAGTCCGAACTCGCAGACAGACACGTAGTTGGATCAGGGGAGACATGTGCCTTCACCCAGGGTGATGCCTGTCACGATCCAAGGGTCCTATGGGGTAGGTTATGCACCTAAAACCAGGTGGCACATGGCTCGTTTAAGATTTGATCCACGTCACTAGGGATGACATCACTATACCTCATCACCTTGGGCTAACAATATTCTACCTTCCTTAGATCTCATGGTTGGGATCTGGTCACATAGACCTATAGATCTATGGCTCTAGATTCTCCACGACTCCGGCCTTCAGGGTTTCAGGCCTCGTTTTAATTGGCAAGATAGGTCCACCAAGCTACTTGGATAACCATATATCGTTGTTCAATCTCACGGGAGACCAAATTTCTAGGTCACCCTCAGTCCGCGTAAGGCTAGTAAGGTCAGTCTTACTCCGAAGTCTCGGACTTCCAGAACTAAGAACCCAAGAGAACATGGTTTCCTTAGGCTTAGTTCAAGGTTCCTGGGTATTGGTCATGTGGGTCCTTACGAATAGATCTCTTCCAATCATCTCTAAATGAAGAGACCTTCTCTTTTCAAGGCTTTAATTTCGCTACCCCTTCTGATCTTTACCATTAAAGGGTTAAGGACTTGGGTCTGGCATTACGGTCGCATGAAAAAGGGGGCCCGAAAGAGGTATCCTCTTTGGACGGATGGTTTCGGGTCAACACGATATCTCTTATCTTGACCATCTTAACAACTTATGCCCCAAGAAGCCTCTAGAGTTAAACTAGGCATTTAGTCTATCAGTTGGAAATATAAATTCACAAGGAGATGAAGGATTACACATAACATAGCCATTTAACACATAAGACATTTATAAATTCACATATATATAAGTCCAAGTATTCATCCATTATTCTAGTTCAGTAAATAAAATAGGGAAAATACTTATCAAAACCTGAAAATATGAAGTGACTGCGGGAAGGGGTGCTCATTTCCACCCAACCATAGGATCAGTCACTCCAAACAGATTTACCACTAGCCACCCCCGAGCTAGACCACGATTCTCTACTACACAATCCTTTCTGCTGGCCCAACAACAGAAGGGATGGAGGTTACTCTCCTCCTCCCATGGGCTCTTGGAAATTGTTTACACGATACCAAGAAAGGAGGATCGACCTCATTTATCAGCTTGTATCATAACCTTCCCCACCATTTCTTATGACCAAAACGCTCATTTCCAGTTCTTCCTTGAACCTGAGAGATTCACCTCTCATCTCTGCACTCTTCATAGACCTCCTTCTGCCCACCACACCTTCATTTCTCTCCTATTTCATCAAGTTTTCATGTGGCTTGAATTCCTAGCCCACGGTAAAGTCTCGAAGCCTTACAGATGGGTGTTATGCCCCATCCCTTCATTAACTCTTGAGGAGGTCTTCCCACCTACTAACCTGAATGTAATTTATTTATGGGTCAGGGGACTATTCTGGTCCTGAGCAATTAAATCCAGTAAGTACTGGTTTGGTGAAGGTTAACACAACCATTCTTGGTCCCCTTCACCATCTCTTTGTATAGAATTTGTGGTCTTTCTAAGTGCACCCCCCTTCCAACAGTCATGCAACACTATCCATTTTCTAGTAAATAAAAATATTTACATTCATTTACCTTTCATTCAAAGGTCCATCAAATCAACATTCACACATAGGGAGTTTTCCATGGTCTCTTGGCCATTACAGTTATATTTACCTAGTTGGGGGAAACCGGGTGTTACAATTCCCTCCCCCTTAAAGGAACATCATCCTCGATGTTCTATCTATCAACGTGTTTTGTATATACAAGAGTGAACAAAAATGGATATTCATGTCTCATGGCATCCTCCATTTCCCATGTGGCCTCATCTGGGCCAAAGTGTTTCCACTACACCTTGACTTGTCCAATGTTTTAGTTCCTAAGTGGGGTTTCCTTCCTATCTAGTATGCATTGAAGTTCTGACAGAAATTCTCCCTCCAGTTCCACCTGGATCACAGACCAGTCAATTATATGATTAGTATCATGTACATATTTCTTCAATAATGAAACATGGAAAACATTATGTGCCTTTACTGTGGGAGGGAGTGCTAGCCTATAGGCTACAGGTCCCACTCTATATAAAAATTCAAAGGGTCCACAATACCGAGGTGCCAGCTTGGCACAATATCCCATCCTCAGTGAACTCTTCATGGGCCTATCTCTGAGATAAACATGGTCTCCTGTCTTGAATTCTCTGGGGGTTCTCTTTGTGTCGGTGTAACGTTTCTATCTATCCCGAGCGATTTTCAGACTTTTCTTTATCTGAACCACTTGTTGTTCCATTTCTTTCAATATGTTGGGTCTGATTGTAATTCTATTCATGGGATTACTCCAGTTGTCTGGAGTTTTCCACAGTCTACCATAGAGATCTTTGAAAGGGCTCATATTCAGTTATTCTTGATAACCGTTGTTGTAGGAAAATTCTACCAGTGGCAGGTAGTCTTCCCACTTCTTAGGTTGATGCATTACATGCATCCTTAGCATGTCTTCTAATATTTGGTTTACTCTTTCTGTCTTTTCATCAGTTTGAGGGTGATAGGATGTGCTAAACAATAGTTTAGTCTCAAAACCAGCCATCAAGGATTTCCAAAAGATTGAAGTGAATTTTGTGTCTCTGTCAGATACAATTTCCTTAGGCATTCCATGCAGTCTGAATATCTCCTTCATGAATATATTCTCAATATCTATTTCCTTGCAAGTTGATTTGACAAGAATGAAGTGAGCGGACTTACTCAACTTGTCCACTACTACCATGATGGCATCATTCTACCTGGCCGATTTTCGTAATCCGGTGATGAAATCCATGGAGATGGTCTCCCATTTCCATTCTGGAATTGCTAGAGGTTACAAAAACCCTGATGGGTGCCGGTATTATGCCTTAACTTGTTGGAATTCTAGACATTTAGCTAAATATCCAGTTATGTCCTTTTTTTAATCTAGGCCAATAGAATTGTTTCCTAGTGGTCGTGACCATTTTCTGATAACCCAGATGACCAGTGTATGATCTCTTGTGTAGTTCGTCCATTATGAACCTATTCAAGTCATCACAACTTGGGATATACAATATGTTTCAGTAAGTCAAAAGACCTTCATCCATCATCTAGTAGCCTTCATACTTTATCCCCGAGGGTTCTTGCTTTGGGTACAATGTCACGGTCCTGAAGAATGCATCTATTTCTTTTGCATTCCTGAATCTTTCCATGACATTCTTTTCACAAGTGCTCACTGCTTCCAGGTGAATTGTTTTCATACTTCTGCTAAGGGCATAAACCACCCTATTTTCCTTCCCTTTGATATGTTTGATTTTGAAATCAAACTCACTAAGGAGAGCCATCCATCTAGCTTGCCTGAAATTGAGTTTTGGTTGATAAAACATGTGTCTCAACCCACAATGGTATGTCATAAGTACAAATATCCTACCCAGGAGGTAATGCCTCCACATTTTTAAAGCATGCACTATGGCAGCCAACTCCATATCGTGGGTAACATAATTGATTTCGTGCTCATTCAATTTTCTAGACTCATAGAAAATCACATGTCCTTCTTGCATAAGGACTCCTCCGATTCTTTCCTTGCATGCATCTGTACACAAAAAGAAATCATTATCAGGGTCGACGATCTTCAGCATGGGTGCATGGGCCAGGAGGTATTTTAGTGACTGAAATCTTTCTCCACATTCCAATGTACAAATGAATTTAACCCTCTTCTTCTGGAGGGCAGTGATTGGACAACCAATCTTGGAAATCCTTTTATAAACCTACTATAGTATCCCGCTAATCCCATAAATGATCTGATATCTGAAACATCCTTTGGGGTAGGCCATTCCATGATAGATATGATCTTGTCAGGGTCTACTGCCACTCCTTCTTCATATATAACATGGCCCAAGTAATGTATTTGCTTCTGGAAAAATTCACACTTGATAAAATTATCGTAGAGTTGATGCTCTCTTAGCACTTGAAGTACAAGTCTAAGATGTTCTTCATGCTCCTCTCTATTCTTAGAGTATATTAAGATATCATCAATAAAAACCAATACAAATTTGTCTAGGAATTTGTTGAGTACATTGTTCATCAAGCACATTAAAGTGGCAGGGGCATTGGTTAATCCAAATGGTACTACCACAAATCCATAGTGACCATATCTTGTCCTTAAGGTGGTTTTGTGTTAAGAACCAAATACCAATATAGCATAGAAAAACCTCAGAAAAAGTACTCAACGCCTTGAAAAAGAGATAATTTCAGATAATAAGCCTCTTTGAGGGGGAAACCTCCCTTTACCCCACTTAAATTTTCAAGTACAAGATGATTCAAAATGAAAATGCCTCCTTGGTATATATAGGAGACTAGGAGGTATAATTACAACTAATGGCCTAAGCCAACATAAATAAACTAACATTACTAATATAATATGCCCCAATTAAGGGGTAATGAGCCAATATTAGGGCTTAACATGCCCCTCCACTTGAGACAAGTGTTTTCCGCAATGCTTGAGTAACTCTGGATGCTTCTGTATAAAAGACTCATCTTCCCAAGTGGAATCTTTAGCCGGTAGTTTCCTCCATTTAATGAGATACTCTGAAATGGATCTATTCCTCAACTGGCGAATTCTTGTGTCAATGATGGCTTTAGGTTCCAATATGATTTTTCCTTCCTCGTCAAGTTCTAGAAATATAGTTTGAATCGGAATCTTGTCGCCTATAACCTTCTTTAAGCATGAAACATGGAAAATTGGGTGTACTCGTGAAGATGCAGGCAGCTCTAATTTGTATGCCATAGTACCAATCTTTTGCAACACCTTATAAGGGCCATAGTACTTTGGTGGTATTATCCTTCTTGGCTTGCTTGAGGGACATCTGCTTGTATGGTTGTAGTCTTAAAAACACCCAATCCCCTACTTCAAAACTTCTTTCACTACGATGTTGATCTGCTTGTTGTTTCATGTGATTATGTGACATGGTTAGGTTGTCCTTTAAGATTTGGAGAACTTGTTGTTGATTCTCGATGTGATCTTCCATTGCTTGAACCTTAGATTTTTATTTTAGAGAAGAAGTGATGGAAGGAGGGTGGTATCCATAAAGTGCCATAAATGGTGTCATTTTTATTGTAGTATGAAAGGAAGTGTTATACCACCATTCTACCAAGGGTAACCATTTGAACCATTGTGTTTGTTTATCAGAGACAAAGCAACGAAGGTAGCCTTCCAAACATTTGTTCACTATCTCGGTTTTTCCATCAGATTGAGGA
>ML799141.1:99092-111208 GCA_009831015.1 Picea engelmannii
ATCCAACTTAGCTTCCATTGAATCCATCTTCTTTTGTAGTTCATTTATGTCCCTACACATTTTTTCACCTTCATCAAGAGTCCAAGTAGGATTTTCTGGAGGCTTAGTTGGTGTAGAAGTTCCCTTTTTTGGTGGCATGTTGGGAAAGTATCACTTTTGAACCTTGATTTTGAGGTGGTTCTGCTAGACAATATTTCTTCTGTTGTATCTCCCAAGTTTCATCCCTTCTGGGTATGAAACTTTCTTTTATGTAGTTCTCTAATATTTCTTCTCTGCAATGCCATAGGTCTGATCAAAATTGGATGTGCCAAGTGGAATTTACGGTAACTTCCCCACAACTTAGTGATTTTTGTCCTTTCCAAGAGTTCTCACTTTTATAGCATGCCCCACACAAAATAATCGATATATAATTCTGAAACTTGCACCAGAACTACTGTAGACTATCCACGATCCAATGAAACTAGTCCCACTCAATTTGGATACTCTAGGAAGAAGTTATGATTGTTTTACCTGGAACACCTTCTTGAGACTAGTCAATAGGACTAGTCAGATACCCTATTGTACACAGGGTGTATCTAAAAATTTTAGATGACCCAGAAGCTGGAATTTTTACCACAGATATCTTACTAATTTTTGTAAATATTCTCCAAAGTTCAGGGTCTGAAACATTATGGAAAAAATTTTATAGCGAAAATTCCGCAATGACTCATTTCAGGATGATTCCATAACCCTATCTTGTACAGGTTGTATCTATGAAAGTATAAGGCATTATGAGATGAATTTTGAACCCAACGTACCTTGATCCATCTACTAAATATCCTCCAAGCCGTTTCTTCTAAAACATTGTATAAAAAAATTTATAGTGAAAAATCCAAGGTGTCTCAGATGTAGCAGCAAAACCCCAGGACCTTGAGCTCTAATACCATATGTTAAGAACCAAATACCAATATAGCATAGAAAAACCTCAAAAAAAGTACTCAACGCCTTGAAAAAGATATAATTTCAGATAATAAGCCTCTATGAGGGGGAAACCTCCCTTTACCCCACTTAAATGTTCAAGTACAAGATGATTCAAAATGAAAATGTCTCCTTGGTATATATAGGAGACTGAGAGGTATAATTACAACTAATGGCCTAAAGACAACATAAATAAAATAACATTACTAATATAATATGCCCCAATTAAGGGGTAATGATCCAATATTAGGGCTTAACATTTTTTGAATGTCTTCATCCTTGATTCAGACTTGATGGTATCCAGATTTCAAGTCAATCTTTGAGAAAATGGAAGAAACCCTTAATTGGCCGAACAAGTCATCGATTATTGGCAAGGGGTACTTGTTATTTATGGTTTCCTTATTGAGTTGTCTATAATATACACATAGTCAGAGTGTGCCATCTTTCTTCTTCACAAACAGGATTGGGGCTCCCCATGGAGATACACTGGGTCGGATGTAGCCTTTATCCATCATTTCTTTTAGTTGTAGCTTGAGATCAACTAGTTTGGGTGTACTCATTCTATAGGGTGTCCTAGACACTAGCACCGCTCCTTGTGCAAGTTCTATCGAGAAGTCAATGTCTCTTATTTAGGGTAAACCCATCACCTCTTATGGGAACACATCTTTGTACTCCCTTAATAGGGGGTGGTCCTCTAGGTTTGATCTGTCATCCTCAACATTCTTCAACACTTGTATTGTGTATAGAGGACATCCCTTTCTGCAATGCTTCTTCATTTGAAGGGTTGATATTCATCTCACTGAGACAGGCTTCTGGATTCCCTGGAGGGTTATCTTTCTCCCTTCTTCATTTATACATTCTAAGGTTTTATGGTAACAGTCTAACTTAGTTTTATATGCAGCTAGCCAGTCCATGTCAATCAACATGTCATAAGATACTAGGGGAAGTATGTTAAGGGTAGCTTGGGTGGGAAACCCATCCATAATGAATTGGAAAGCTGGTATGACCTCCGCTATTTTTCTTTTGGTTCCATTGGATATCTATACCAACCATGGCTTAGCATGTCTATGTGGCTGCAATTTACACTTATCAATAGTCTGAGGGGCCACATAACTCAAATTAGAACTAGGGTCAATTAAAATAGAAACTAGATGGTTGGCGATCATACCTTCCATATCCACCACTGAATCTTGGTGGTCAGCTTGTTTATTATCCACAGTTGCATAAATTCATGGCATACTCCTAGACACATCATTTATGGTGGTAGCTTCTTGGATGTTGTAAACTATCCTATTGTTATGTTGTTTATGCGGATAGCCCCTCAGTAGATGTTCTTCTCCACAACCCCAACATTTCAAGGGTTCTTTGTTTGGGTTGTTGGTATTTCCTGGGGTTGATCCAAAAGGTTTATTTCCACTATGGGAGGGGAAATTATGTTAGTGCACACTTCGGGTAGTAAGGATCATCCTTGAATCCTACCTATAGTTCTTAAATATTGGGGATTTAAACCTCTTCTTCTTGAACCCCAAATTTTTCTTCTGCTTCCAGTCCTCGAGAGGTTCTATCTGATGCCTGAATTGTTCATAACAATACCTTGCCTTCCAGATAGTGTCTTCTAAGGTCTTTGGCTCGTCAAACTCAATCTTGTTCTGGTAGTTCTGAGGTAACCCACTGATAAATCATTGCACTTTTACCTTCTCCTCTTTTATGTAGGGTACATACCTCAACAACTCAAGGAATTTACTGACATATTCCTCTATGGTGAGTTGTCCCAGCTTGAGTTCATAGAACTCTTTAGTCTTCTCATTGAAATATTTTTCTGACAAATACTTCTTCTTGAAATGTTTCTCAAACCGTCTCCAAGATAGGTCCTCTTCATGGATTCCTTTCACATTCTTAAGGTCTTCCCACCAAATGGAAGCCTTTCCATTAGGTTGAAGGTGGTTATTCGAGCCTTCAAGTTTTCAGAGAAATAATGGACTCTGAAATACTTATTTAGTCCAAGCAGCCATGCTTATGCCTCTTCCCCTCTCGTAATCTCACCATCAAAGGAGGGTGGTTTGGATTTCTTGAAACATTTAGGGTTGTGAATTTTGGAATGATTTCATTTGTTCCTTTTCCTTTGGGAATGTGAGCTATTTTTACTACTAGAAGATCCTTTTGATTCATTGGTTTCCTTTCCATAGGATTCTCCCAATGAGTGTCCCATGTATCCAGTTTGGGCCTTCCTCAAGTAACTCCTCCTATTATGGCCACTTATGGGAACACATTTTCATATCTCAGGTGTACTTTGTCTCCTTTTCATCTGTCATCGATCCACATGACTGGTGGCAGGTCCATGCTGCAACTCTCTCTGTATATCGGATAAACTCTGCAGCAGGAATGCATTAATTTCCATTTGATTCTCTTTCTCCTTTATCAATCTCTCATTTTCGGCCTTGAAAATCTGTAACTCATCCATGAGGCTCCTTACAGTCTCATCCATATCCAAAGGAGTCTCTACCACCCTCCTCTTGTCAAATTCTTTGTCTCTATTGTGTGAGCCATCCCCCATTTCATGGCACATTACTATCGTTTATGCTTGCATATTATTGCAACTAATTTATCGCTTGAGTGTTTACAAAACAAATGTTACTAGTTAACAGTATATTAGTTTATGAACAACACATAACTCATATTTCTTAATTACACACACACATACAACAGGAAGCTTTCATTATTTTATGTAATAAGGACTTAAACAGACTGTTTAGGAAGGAAGTAAGGTAGGGTGTCACCCTTAAATCCATTTAATGTGGTTTTTATGCAACTTGTCCATGAGCCCAAGTAGGCCAATTGTTGTAACCATGCTCTGATACCAATTTGTAACACACCCACGGTGGGGCGTCGAAATTTCATTTTTTTTCTTAAGAACTCAAGACCTTCATTCGGGGTCTCAATTCCCATTTTGCTCATCCAGGGATTTCCCACCATGGTTACCATACTTAGAACCAAAATTAGAACTGGTGGATATGCCTCTCTCCAACTCCTTGGGTGTTCATTGGTCGAGTGCGTGGAACTTCCACGTGGGGCTGACTCAATAGGTTCCTCGCGTGCATTGGTACTTTGAGATTCAAGTGTTCTTGAATCATCTGACTCCAATTTCGTCGAATTCCAAACTCACAGGAAGACACAGATCGAATCAACGGTCTAAACTCTGGTCACAGCCAACGACAAAGATTAACTTCGGGCCTCGGGTTTCGGGAGTTCTTGAATCACTTGAATTAGATTCTGTCAAAGTCTGAACTCGTAGACAGACACTGATCAAATCGATGGTCCAAACTCTGGTCACAACTAATGACTGAGATTGACTTCGAGTCTTGGGCTTCGAGAGTTCCTGACTCACTTGACTTAGATTTCTTCGAAGTCTGAACTCACGGGCAGACACGGATCGAATCGACGGTCCAAACTATGGTCATAGCCAACAACTGAGATTAACTTTGGGCCTCGGGCTTCAGGAGTTCTTGAATCACTTGACTTTGATTCTATCAAAGCCTGAACTCACAGACAGACAAAGATCGAATTGATGGTCCAAACTCTGGTCACAGCCAATGGCTACGATTGACTTTGGGTCTCAGGCTTTGGGAGTTCCTGACTCACTTGACTTTGATTCCGTTGAAGTCCGAACTTGCAGACATACATGTAGTTGGATCAAGGGCGACACGTGCCTTCACCCAGGGTGATGCATGTCACTATCCAAGGGTCCTATGAGGTAGGTGATGCACCTAAAACCAGGTGGCACATGGATCGTTTAAGATTTGATCGATGTTACCAAGGATGATGTCATTGTACCTCATCACCTTGGGCTAACAATCTTCTACATTCCTCAGATCTCACGATTGGGATTCATTCATGTAGACCTATAGATGTACGGCTTTGGTTTCTTCGTAGCTCCAGCCTTCTGGGTTTTGGGCCTCAGTTTAATTGGCGAGATAGGTCCACCCAGCCACTTGGATAACCATCTATCACTGGTCAATCTCACGGGAGACCGAGTCTCTCGGTCACCCTCAATCCGTGTAAGGCTAGTAAGGTCGGTCTTACTCTGAAGTCTTAGACTTCCGGAACTATGAAGCCAAGAGAACATGGTTTCCTTAGGCTTAGTTCAATTTTGCTAGGTATCGGTCATGTGCATACTTTCGAATGGATATCTTTCGATCGTCTCTAAATGAAGATAAATTCTCTTTTCAAGGCTTTAATTTCGCTACCCCTCCTGAGATTTACCATTAAAGGGTTAAGGAATTGGGTCTGGAATTACGATCACACAACAAAGGGGATATGGAAGAGGTATCCTCTTCAGACGGATGGTTTCGGGTCAACACGATATCTCTTATCTTGACCATCTTAACAACTTATTCCCCGGGAAGCCTCCAGAGTTAAACTAGGCATGCAATCTATCAGTTGGAAGTATAAATTCACAAGGAGATGAAGGCATACACATAACATATCCATTTCACATAGAATACATTTATAAATGCACATATATATAATTTAAAGTATTCATCCATTATTCGAGTTCAACAAATAAAACAGGGAAAATACTTATCATAACCAGAAAATATGAAGTCCACCCAACCATAGGCTCAGTCACTCCAAACGAATTTACCACTAGACACCCCCAAGCTAGACCACGATTCTCTGCTACACAATCCATTCTGTTGGCCCAACAATGGTAGGGACGAAGGTTACTCTCCTCCTCCTGTAGGCTCTTGGAAATGGTTTACAAGATACCAAGAAAGGAGGATCGGCCTCGTTTATCAGCTTGTATCATAACCTTCCCTGCCATTTCTTATGACCAGAATGATTATTTCCAGATCTTCCTTGAACCTAAGAGATTAACCTCTCATCTCTACACTCTTCGTAGGCCTCCTTTTACCCACCACACCTTCCTTTCTCACCTCTTTTATAAAGGTTGTGTGTGGCTCAAATTCCCAGCCCGCAGTCAAGTTTGGAAGCCTTACAGATGGGTGATATGTCCCATCCCCTCATTAACTCTTGAGGAGTTCTTCCCACCTACCAGCCTGACTGTAATTCATTTCTAGGTCAGGGGATTGTTCTGGTCCTAAGCAATTAAATCCAGTAAGTACTGGTTTGGTGAAGGTTAACATAACCATTCCTGGTCCCCTTCACCATCTCTTTGTATAGCATTCGTGGTATTTCTAAGTACACCCCCCTTCTAGGAGTCTTGCAACACTATCCATTTTCTAGTAAATAAAAATATTTACATTCATTTACCTTTCATTCAAAGGTCCATCAAATCAACATTCACACATATGGATTTTTCCATGGTCTCTTGGACATTATAGTTATATTTACAAGTTGGGTAAAATAGGGTGTTACACCCTATTATTGGGCTCCGCATGGAACAATCATTTTTTGACACATCGCCACCGGGTGTCAGGTTTTTGAGTCTCTTTGGGTTCAACATAAGTCTTATGAATTCCCAATCCTGACACCACAGTAATAACGAGATATTTAATTAGGGTAATCTCAATATTAGTGAGCCCGAGTTTGGGTATCAAGGGTTGACAAGTGTCACTTCCTCCAGATGTGTTGGCAGTCATCCTAGCACACGATCAAATCCTGGCTAGGCATGTGGATTAATCTCTAGGTGACACATCGTTCTAGATATCGAGAGACCGAAACTTCCTAATGTAGTATAAACCTAGAGAGGTCTCGATCCAGTGATTACAATATGGTTAAAAAAATTAATCCCAGTGATTACAAGATGTTTAATTGAGTTAACATATGGGTTACGACTCCTGACCTTTTCCACGAGATCTATGGATAATATCTCTGACAGGTATATCTCATAGCTATCATTTAAGGACACCAACGTAGGGGTTTTAGGCTCGACTCGGCCCCACACACGAAACATGGTCGAATTATCCTTTTCCAAGTGGCATCCTTCGTCACGATGTATTCCTAAGAGGCTTCCACATCACAGGTGATGTCACCTTCTTGTTCACACATATATATAATAAAGGAAAATTGGACCGCTACATGGGAACTCTTCCCACCGAACATCAGACCACTGGCCCGTGCCCAAATAGTTTGAGGTTGGGAAAAATTTTGGGGGTCTGGGGTCTAATTGACCATGAGCACTGGTGGAGATCAGTCGATCCATTGATCTAACGACTAATAATTTATAGAGACCTTACGGGTTTTCATGTGGTATTATTTAACATGGATGAGCATGATTGATCCCTGTCCCAATATCTATGTTCAATACCTTCTCTTCCTATTCCTTGATGGGTATATGACTAGAAGGTGAAACTAGGGGCTAGAACCCTGGTCCCCAGGCATCGAACATCAAACTTTTTAAACAAAACATGTATATATGGAGTTCCAAGGGTTCGGTACTTCGATACCCCAGTTTTGGCCTCCCTCCTGAGATTAATAAAAAAGATCTATGGTTGAGATCTTCGGACCGGTGGATTTGACGACTCTCGATTAATCACTGATCGCATAGGGGGTTTCAATGACTAGGCTAGACCGTTTCTTGGATGGTCAAGATCAATTATTTTCCCTAGATCAACAATTACTTCTCCTCGTGGTATTATGAGGTAAATCTCAAGGAGTGGTGGCCTCTCATTGGATGACTGAGATTGATTCTCTTCTTAGGGATCAACAGCTACTGAGTCTTGTTGACTCAACCGGACATGAAACAAGTTTAGTTAACAGGGAAGGAGGGTTATATAGCCACCTTTAACTCAACATGCAAACTTATCATTAATACATGTATTGATCCCTTCTTGCATAGATTTTAACTATCCAAGAATGCATTCACAAGATACCAACATTCTATTTTATTCCACTATTACCTTTGCGTAAAGGTTTACCAATGAGACATGTATCATTTCCACAAATCAAGCGAATACATTCAAGGCATAATTACAGACATAATTCAGTTCCTTTACTCAATCACACAGGACCATGAAATACTTATCTATTACAAAGAAGTATTCATCCAACTAACTGTGGGTGTTCGCCTTTGCACCGAACCATAGGATTTGATCGCTAGGTAACTTCAATAGCAGGCCACCCCCATGCTAAGCGATGATACCACTAGAGAAATATTTTTCCTTACTCGCACAATCTCTCCATGTCCATGTGCTCACATGCATGTCTGTTCTGCATCCTCTAACCTTCTCTCTCTCTCTCTTCCCCCCATGCATCTCTTTCACATAATGACTTGGGAAGGTTCTTGACATGTCCTTATTTTCTCCTATCAGAAGGAACTCGGGTTCCACACAGTTCAGCTTGGAAGGTGTGACATGGTACTTGGTGGTACCCCTGGCTGACAGGTTTTTTTTTCCTAGACATGTCTTCCTATACTTCCCTTCATGGTGGTGGTTGGTTGTTCAACTACCATCCCCTCTTCCATTAACTGATTTTGTCTTGAAATCCGAGTGAAGGGAAAATAGATGAATATTTCCAAATTAATGCCTCAATAAGGTAGGTTGGGGTTCTCTAGCTTAGTAGAGCCTCCTCTCATTCCTCTAGCGGTATCATGGCCAATAATACAAGGCTTCACCCAACAATTCAACTGGTTGGTATTTTTAATCAAACCATCATACAATAACAATGTTTTTGTGTCGTTGCATGGCAACCATAATTCATGATTAATTACACATAATTATAGGTTTAGAAAGGGGGGTCTTAAACTTGATTTACTTCAGTGCTTTGACATGGCTAATTGTAAGCTCGTGCCTACTATTTTTTAGTCAGGTCTCACTCTTTCTATCAGTGCCTCTTCACTGTGAGTCAATTCGTCGTTGTATCGACAACTAGTTGGGAGTCTAGTGTATTTGACTCATACACGTCCTGGGGGGTAATTTTATGGAAATTTATTTTAAAATGTAGTAACCTTGGCAAATCTTATTGGTCCTTTATATGTCAACTATAAATGTTTGACGATATTTTTGTTAAAATATTCAAATTTCTAAGGATTTTATATAGTGTTTATAAAATTTTGGCGATTTTTAAGGTAAAATAATTTTGTCGTATAGAATTTGGCCGAATAATTTTTAGAATGGCGAATCATTTTTTGGGAAAAAGAATGAAAAATTATCCCATGGGTGAAATTTAGCTCCTAAAATTTTCCTTGCATCCTGACATATCCTTTGTAGTTGGACTTGTACCTTGGTTATCTCAGGATCCTCGTGACAGTTACTGGAAGGAAACTAAGTGTAACATCCCCTGGTAGTGCCCCAGATATATTATGAATTGTAATCATGTTTATTAATTGTAATCATTTTTTGTAAGCTGGTGAGCCGAGTATTGATAAGATGGTGTGCTTATGTGTTTATTAGGCCGAAGAGCCTAAGTGTTAATGCCATGAGCCTGATTTTGTATATGTAATTATGCAGATCATTAATATAATATATGAACATCGTTGTGTGTCGACCGACCACAAAAAAAGAGTGATGGGGGACTAATATTCCACAGAATGGGTAAGGGAAAAGGGACTAAAAGGTTGGAAGAGGGGCTAAGCTTGAGGGCTTAAATCCTTGAATAATAAATTATTATTATTCCAAAGCTATGTGAAAAACATGTTATTTTTATCCTAATTTCCTGGAAAAGGAAACACATACTTGATGGAGTGCATGCAACTTCATGGGTGACATGTGTCGGACCAAGAACATGCAATTTAACCCAAGAATTGAGCCATGATGGGGGGTTTTCATCCATTCTGGCGTCCGTTGTCTGAACCATGTTACATCTACATATGATTGTTGTATACCTCACATGTCAAACACCCACTACCATAATCACAGTTTTCGTTGATTTTTGCAGAATCAGAGCCCCTGAATTACCTACGGAGGCCTAACACAAGCTAGCTCTTTCTCTCTCTCTCTATTCCCATGTGATCGTGATTCATGATCACAGGTCAAATAATCGTGGTGCCTCTTTGTATTTCACGCCTCGGTGCTACAGTGATGTCGAATCGTTCGACTCTGCAACCGCCGAACCCCGGCAGGGTTAGCAACTAGCCAATAGGGACGAATCCCTACAAGGTTAGAAGATGGCCAATAGGAACAGACCTGTCGCGCGGTTGAGTGGAGTACAAGTGGAGAGAGGAGAAACACGACACGATGGGTGGCGTGACAGGAGACGGGTCCCACTTCACACGCCACACCATTCCGGACCCCCCCCCCCCATTAAAGGCAAAATGGAAAAGGGGGGTCCGAAATTTGCCTGAATGTCGTTGATCAAGGCGAATTTATCCTGACCATTCTCGAGTTGCACGTTCGATTCCGGACCCCCCCACCCCCCCACCGCTAAAGGCAGAATAGCAAGGGGGCTCCAGAATGAAGCCTCAGTCATAGATCTGGGTGGGTGGACTTTGGCCGTTCAAATCTGCTCACCACTTACCCTAAGGCGCATTCACACATGTTGGCAGCCAATTCACATTTTTCATTGTCTCATAAGCTGCCTACACCAATGTTTCACAAACATTGATTTTTCGTCGCAATTTTCAAATGAACGACGCTTTTATTCTTTGCGCCTTTTTGCACGCCTATCTTCGTTTTGTTTTCACGACTGTAAGCGTGAAAACTTAGTCCTTCAAAGTCACATTAGAATCATTGTTTGAACYRTTGTCATCCTTCTKAYTGATATGCCCTTTRCGCTTACATCTYACTTATCATTTTACCTAGYTGGMRAATCTTTCRATCTGTACTCATTACTCATGCTTCGATTTATTATGTGGCTTGGTTTGCAATGCATTTGGATTTGCATTCATTTAACCTTTGGTTTCATAAGATACATGGGTGTTATGATTAAAACTTTTATATATACCTTTCTTTCTAATTTAATGCCTATGTTTGTGTTTTCATAATTTTCAATGTTTTGATTATATGAAAACCCATTTGTACATTGGTTAAAATATGAATATGAGCTGTCACAATACATCGGCGCATGGTCAACATTTCATATTGGTTTCAAATTAAGCGTTGATGATTTAAAACTATGGTGTAACATTGATTCTATGGCATAAAACTTGTCATTTGTTTCAAAGGTTAGTCAAGCAACATGATTTTCAAACCATGCTCATATTGATTGCACAACTTGATTCTATTGATTTTGTAAGTTATTGACTTTTTATGGCTTGCCTCATCTTTTATTCTACATGGGGGTTATGATTTATTTGGTTTTTATATATATAATATAATCCTTATGTTAAATCTTTTTATAACTTTGGCTTGTCTAATATTATGAATTCGATTGGCACTTTGATTAAAACGTTTGAATTAATACATTGGTGCATGTTTTGATCTATACGTCGAATGTTTTGGACATTAAGGCATAGTGCTGGCGCGTGTTGGCATCCACATTGCATTTATTGGTTGTACACATGGCTTAATGGTTGGATTATTATAATGGAGTGAACAGCTATGTAAACTGTCAATTGTACAACTGATATGATAGTTATGCATGGATTTACTGCCTTCTACCACCCTCGCACACTTTTGCATTGATGCTTGCCTCCTTACCAGGGTTACCTCTGTTGATTTTTGGGAAAATCTCTGAGCCTAATATGTTCAAACCCTTGTCCCTTAGCCTGGCTCACTGTGTGTTATCTCCTGGCTCCCGAAGGGAGAATTAAACCTCCAAGGTGTTCAGAGTCGGTTGTGGTTTCATTTTGCCAGAGAAGTTTGCCCCAAAAATTGCCCCCAGAGTCACGTTTTTGCGTGAGTGATTCTGGGCAAACGGATTTGAATTATCTCAAACCGTTGAAAACCTAGAACCGTTTTTATCTCCTTTACCCTCATCCCGGACGGTTTCCTCAGAAATTGAGTGGCTACAGAGATCTAGCTCTCGTTTTCCAGGTCAATTTTTCAGTGGCGGGAACATGCGTTCTGAGTCTGTATGCATTTCCTCAGATTTGTTCTTCAGAACTCCCTCTCACCTGTCAAGCTATCCCATCGCCACACAGGTAAGTGTAATATCAATCATTTTTGTAAATAGTATGATTTTATATAACGATTCAAATTTGTTTTGAATAGCTCTGTTTACAGCATGATTTTGGCTTTGTCACATAAACATGCGTTATTGTACATAGTTTCGTTTGGATAAGATTGAATGTCGTTTTCCCATTTTTAGCTTTGATTGGATTC